>PVLA01010109.1:0-65840 GCA_004027455.1 Hydrochoerus hydrochaeris | reverse complement strand
GGAAGGGAAGGGAAGGGAAGGGAAGGGAAGGGAAGGGAAGGGAAGGGAAGGGAAGGGAAGGGAAGGGAAGGGAAGGGAACAACAAAAACAAAGGTCATGCTATTCTGTGATTTTCTTCTTTAGCTAATGTCAACTCTCCATCAGTGTTGAGTCTATGAGTTCTAAACTCCACAAAGTAGAGAAATTGCTTCGTAAAATGAAATTTTATGCACATCATTATAAAGAAATATATGAATGTATATTTCTATGAGTTAACAATTTGAAATAAATAAAAGCAGAGCTGATCTGCACTGAGCATTGAGAATACACAGTTACTTTCCATCATCATCTCTGTCTTACTAGATGAGAGACATCTCAGGATGTCAACTCAGGAGCAACCAAAAACTCACCTAAAAAACTGTGAAGTACCAAGAATAACATGAACTTTGAAGCCAGAAGGACTGCGATTGTCTTATCCACCATATTTTGAACTATGTAAAGTGAGGAAGTCATTTATCACTTCTGATTGCCATCTGTGACTATCAGGAGTCACATGGTCTTCACAGAAGCTCTGATGAAAATTGCTTGGGAAAATGTCAAACACTGTAGAGACGTTATCATTCGCATCCATAAGGTAGCATCCTTTTTTCCTTAATAAGATCATAGTTTCCCATTACATTTAAGTGAAATATACCAGGGAATACCTTCTTACAGACAACTTAGTGATCCAGAGAAATCTTATAGAAGCTCAGAAATTCAGATTAAACAGGGTTAAAGACAAATCGGAGTTGAAAAGGCTGGTTCCCGCACAGTGCTGAGAGCCCTTCCCTGGGGCTGAGCTGTCTACAGGGAAGGAATAAACTTTCCAAGCCCCACAGCTTCTCAACAGCTCCCTAACATGATAACACTCTCCCCGCAATAGAGTGTAACACTTGTGTTTTCAATGTCATGCTACTTTGTGCTATGATTATAAAATTTTTGCATGTGGCAAACAGCTTATTTAAAGATGGAAGGTTGGATATTAGTCACTCTTCTTCTCTCTACTGCCTTGAGCAGACTGGGTATAGTTTTTCTATCAAGCTTTTTGATATGTCTTAGAATGCATACCTCTTTTATGACACTTAATCTTCCCAGAAAGAAATGATCATTTTCTCTTGCTCTGCATTCCAAATGCAACTTGTATTAACTATATTGATGGCTGATTTCCACAGGTTATTTTCTATAAGTTCACCATAGATGCTAAATTAGCAGATTTGTGTGACTTGCTTGGACTGGGCCACGCCCCTGGCCGGGACCCAATGAGACGTCCCAAATCAATTCCCTGTGCCTAGCACCCACTGACCAGGTGGTCACCCCTTAAGTTTGGCTGGCCTGGTGGGGAGGGGCAGGCATATGCAGCCTGCTTACACCTCAGTGACAAGAGCAGGCAGGAAAGGGCAGAGTTCCCTTGACAGGGTGCTTCAGAGAAAACGTGGCCAACAGGGAAGGGGCTGGGATCTGCACTGTACACCTGTGTGGAAGAAGTCAGGGCCATGACAGGAGAGAGAGGCAGGAGGAGGCCCCCAGCCCAGAACCCTGAGAGCACTGATCCAGGAGAGGGAAAAACAAGGGAAACTGAGGGCAGCGAACACGCAACATCAGACATGGCTTCAATGGACCTTAAGAGATATCTTCGGGACCTTGTAGACAAGCTCAAATCTGAAATATTAAATCAGGTAAAGCAGGATATGAGTAGAGTAATAAAAGAAATGCTATCAGGAAGCATCTCTCAGGAAGATACAGACAGAAGAAGGGAGGAACACAAAAAAAGGAGAGAAACATTCAATAAAGAATATAAAGAAAAAATATAGAATACATGAAGCAGATTCAAAGGGACTACCAGGAAATTAAAAACTCTATTGAAAGCTGGCAAAACACCTTAAAAGAAACTAAGGATAGGCTATCAAAACTTGAAGACAAGTTTGCAGTGTGTGATCATGAAAGGAGAGATGTCTTAAAAATAACAAGGAAACAGGCAGTAACAATACAAAGGCTAGAAGATGATAAGAGAATCTACAATTTAAGAATAAGAAATGTGAACGAAGAAGCAGGAATACATACACGCGAATTACAATGGCTATTCATGGAAATAATTAAGGAAAACTTCCCAAGCATGGGAAAAGAAAATGACATTCGGTTGTGTGAGGCATACAGAACTCCAGCCACCTACAACCAAAACACAGCTATACCCAGACATATAATAATCAAGATATCAGAAATTCAATATAAAAACAGAATATTAAAAGCCATCAGAGAAAAGAAACAGATTACCTATAAAGGTAAGCCCATCAGAATCACAGCTGACTTCTCAACACAGACAATCAGATCAAGAAGAGCTTGGAGTGAAGTCTTCCAAGTCCTGAAGGAAGGTGGCTTCCAGCCCAGATTGATGTACCCTGCAAAACTGTCACTAGAAATTAATGGAGAAACAAGATGCTTCCATGACAAAGAGGAACTGGGGGAGTTTGTGACCACCAATCCAACCCTGCAGAGAATGCTGAAGGACATTCTAGAGAGAGAGAAAAAAAATACCAGGATTTTAGGAACAGTGGCAGAAAGGCCTCAATGAGTGGGGCAGGAAGTAGAATGAAGGAGAAAACTAAACAAAGGCAGAAAAGTAGCATAGCAGAAATGAGGCAGAGAAGGATAACTAGAAAATCTAACATAGATGGCCTTGATACGCTATACTGTTAATAGTGCACCAGGATTTAAAACCCACATTACTCACACTACTCTGCTTAGATGTATTATATTCTGTTCCAGTCATTCTACCTGTACTAGATTTGAGGGCACAGATAGTAATCCTGAAAATAACAGGATATAGTATGGTAATCATCCTTAATTTCCTATTAAGTTAATCTAAAGCTCTGTAAAACCTACACAGTTTCACCATGACTGATCATAATCGAATCTGGTTTGTTGGATCGCTGTTTTGTATTGATAGATTTTATTCAAAGCTGTTATGATTGATAGTATCAAGTCTGAGAGTATAGGCAACCACACTTAAGATGACAAGATCCACTAGAATATCCACTCTGGTTTGATTATTGCCTGCCTTTGAAGTTTTATACTGCCTACAATGTTTTATTTTACTAATATTGTTATTTACTGCTATACTCAATTATACTGTTATATTCAATTATGCCTGATGATATAGACATTCTATTGAAGATAATAAACAACACAGTAATCATTGTAGATCACCTTGTACTGTGGTTTTATATGACTTTTTTGTTTCATGTTTTTATAGGAATTTGTTTTGTTTTGTCTTGCTAAGTTTTGTTTTTCCCTCTAATACAGAAAGGATAGAAATACATGTAGAGACTCATGCATGCGTAGCTGTTCACACTCTCACTGTTTGACTATCTACTTTGTATGCTTTAATTTTGTAACTTGAACAACTATTTCTAAGAGGATAATATGTAATTTATTAACTAGTGATTTCTTACTGTTTATCTTTTTTTTGGAATTCTGTATTATCTCTACTCTTTACATGCTTTTGTTTCTGTTTAAATAAAATCTTTTAAAAAAGAGAGAGAGAAAGAACCACGCAAATACAGAGAGTAAAAACTTTTAAAAGCACAGCAGTGAACAGAGCTTGAAAGGGACATTTGCTTATTGTGTAAAAGTTGAAACAAGAAGACAGAATGACCACTTACTCCACCTTGGCTGGGAACCAGTGTCTAGGTGACTCAGATAGTTTGCCACTCTATACATATGCACAAATGTCTGTGAAAGTTTTGTAAATTTTGATTTTGTTATTACAAATAAATTTTAGCAAGTTAGCAAATTCATAGCTATGGACTCCACAATACCGAGGATCAACCGTATGTACCTGCTGATGATCTTACTAAACTTCACTGTGCTATTAATCGAAGAATCTGCTGCATTTTAAGGTAAAGTCTCTGAAAACCTGCTGTTTGGGAGATACATTTTTTCCTTGTTGGTCCTTCTCCCCCAACTCCCCAGATCCTCTTTTCATCTCCTCAAAGTCTACTTGACAGTTTCCTACCATTTCTCTCTTTTTCCCTCTTTAAATTATTTATATTTTGGTTTTCTCATCTAAGAGAAACCATGCAATATTTACCCTTCTTGTATGACTTATTTCCCTTAGCACTGCTGCCTCCAGAGCTAACTGTCTAAAGAAAATGTGGTATATGCTTTTCAATATTTGGAGCTTGGAACATCGCTTTGTCTTTTGCAGACTGATTTAATCACCAATCTTTCCAGTGACCTGAAGTCTGCATTTAGGGATAGGAATCATCTCCAAGCCGTATTTTACAGTAAAATCTCAATGTAAAAAATGTCACCCTCACTAAATTCAGGCGGGAAGTCACTGCTGCCACAGCATGTTTTTATAATCTCTGGCTGACACCTCCTCCTTATCCTCCCTTGGGGTCTTGCCAAAGGGTCTCTTCTCAAAAACTTCAACCCACTCTCACTCTGAAATCATTTGATTTCAACATTTTTAAAATCAAGATCATATAATGAAGCTTTGTCATTTTCATCTGTCTTCTCTTATATTCTTAAACAAATGGATTTCCCTTTTTTAATATTTTCCTAATTTTTATATATCTTTGATTCTCCTTTCCTTCCTTTGTATACTGTCCTCCTCATCCTTTATAACTCAGTTCATGGTTTCTGCCTCAAGCCTTCACTTGAACCATGATCCTCAAGCCTACTGGCTTTTTTCAGTCTCTGACCACACAGAGGGCTAACATCTGGCCCTGTGGACTGCTTCCTCCTGCCAAAAGCTCCCCTTGCCTTACTGGCAGAACTGAGACCTTTGCTTTTTTGTCTCTCATTGTTCTCTTGGCCTCTTCAGATGTTCCTTAATTGTCTAAACCATGTCTTTTCCAGTTTTACTCCATTCTGCAAAAAGACATCTTGATGCAGGGGAAAGGAAATGTTTTCAGCTGAACAGGACTGCATTTCAACTCTAGCTCCCCACAGTTCTCACCATGATGAGACTGGAAAGGTGCCCCTCTGTCGCTCAGAGATCCTACTAAATAAGATATTATGAAGCTGAATGACCTGATGAAAGTAAATCAGTGTCTGACTCAAATTAAGTGGTTCTTCTATCTACTCTCACTTTCATTCCATGGTCCTTCCCTCATGATCAACTCTCATATTTGCCTGATGAGTTACATTATCCCAGAGAGGGGCTATCCATTTGAAATGGAGGTCTTGACAGCCAGGTCCAGCTGGAACATGTATCATCCAGAGACTGTTCTTAAAATCTGAGTCATAGAGGGAGCAATGCCACACCAGTGTGATGCTGAGGATGTTGAGGGAAAACAAATTCATGTGACAAATTAAGAAAAACTGACAGGAACATAAACAGAGACTAGACTAGGTAATTTGAGAGCATTTAAAAGGTAACAGAATGAGATATGAACAGATAAAAGCAGACTATTGAGGACCTAAATCTGAGAATACTACTAGCTTGTTCAGTAGGAAGTTCTTTTTTAAATTAATGTGTCCGTACACTTTAGATATACATAATGATCACACGCATCATAGGAAATTTGTAACTGTACATGATATCTCTTGATTCTTTTTTTCCTCAACCCCTGAATTCCTGTCAACCCTTCCTCTCCTCTTTATTTACAATAAGGAAGTTCCTTTATTTGACCCCTGTGCCTCTTTGTCCCAGGAAGAACTGCTGGGTATATGCAGTGATAAGAGAATGGTCTTGGAATGAGATAGAAACAACCTGGAATCTCATTCCAGTCACTTAGAGGCTGAAATCCTGGACAAGTACCTTAAAGAGGTTCAGTATAACAAAGGCATTATGGGCATTAACTTAGGGTCATGGCTGAGCAACACAGCAAATCCCAGCTTAGCCACTAACTAAACATGCTGGAGTGTTGTTTTTTTTTTTTATTTAAATAGGGGGAAGCAAAACAGAAAAAAGGGTAGAAACCATACAGAATTTCCAAAAAAAATAAACAGTAAGAAATCACTATTTGATACATTACATATTGTCTTCTTGGATATAGTTGTTCCAGTTACAAAATTAAAGCATACAAAGTGGACATTCAAACAGTGAGGCTAACATGCTGGAGTTTCTTGACCCATAACAAAAAGACAAAAACAGTACTCATCTTAAAAAGGTATTACAGAGAGTAAATAACTTCATACCTTTAAAGTGTATCTTCCATTCTGTTAGACCATAAAAATGTGTGAATAAGTTCAATCATACAGGTTTCAACTTTTACATATGTGAAGAAAAATGCAACCGCACGGATTTGGTTGAAGGATTAAATTAGATAAGGTACATATGCAACTTTGAAAACACCTGGCACAAAAAAGAAGTCAGCAATTACGGTTTCAGCTGAGTGACACAACAGTAAGCAGCTCTTTCTATACCAGTGCTTCAGGCCTCTGGTTTCTGGAGACAGGAGAATTTCGCCTGTTCTTGCGAGAAGTGGGAAAAGGTGAGGGTTTGAACAATGGTGGACCATGCAGTGGACCAGCAACAAACCACCAGCGCCATGCAGGAGATGCTGGATCTCATCACACAGCCTGGATGAGCAAATCTATGTGAAAACGAGCAATGACCGAGAGCTTCAAGGCGGATTACACACTTATGACAGCCTCTAAACATGATATAGGGAGATGTGGAAGAAACTTGACTGCTGTAGAAACTGATGAAGAAACATATGAAAAGATACACAAATTGACAAAAAGGATTATCCAGGTGCTGTTTGTCCTGGGAGACAGTGTTGTGTTGGTCGCCCCTCTGCTGAGCTGGCTGAAATGGAGAATTTGACCTGTGTAGTAACATTTGGCTCTTTAACTGCACGAGACATTCAGAGGACAAAGCTGCACACACAGTGACACCGAGAAATAGCCAGGGAATTTTTTTTTCACCCCTGAAATGAGTTGATTTGCAAATACCTTCCAACATTTTAAGCTAAGTAGCATTTTCATTTTTCTCTTACACTTTCACTAAACAGATTCACCAAGGGTTTTCAGGAGTTTGCTCTATGCTTGCAGTTTCTGGTGACTTTTTTCTTTAAATTAAACTTGATATTTCCTTCTTGATTAAAAAAAAACTTAAGTGATATAAACTGGGTGATACCTAAGATTTCAGATATAATCCTGCAAAACTTTGTATGCATCCATAATTTTAGTCCCAAATCTATTCCTAAATGTTAGTGATGTCTTCCCATCTGCTTATTAATCATGCATCCCTCGTTTTGATGACATAATACAACATCCATAAATTCAGAACTGAGCTCTATCTAATTTCTCCCTAAAACTAGCTTTTTCCCCTTTTATTTTGCAGTAAAGATCTCTTTACTGTAGAACCCATAGTAAAAGAGAATCTGCATACTCAGTTTTAAAGGAGCTTAAATGGACCAAAGCCCTTAACAGACATCTCAGCAAAGCAAATAACGCAGATGACAAGCGCATAAAAAGATGATTAAAACCTTATGTCGTTGGAGAAGAGTAAATTAAAACAGTACATATTAAAATGGCCAAAATTCAGGACGCTGACAGTATCAACTGCTGATGAGGATGTGAAACAACAGAAAATTTCATTCACTGGTGGTGGGAATACAAAATAGTACACATCAATGTCCACTTTGTTAGGCAGAAAATCACACATTAGCAGTCCTGGAGACAGGCAGATAAGGGATATATGAAAGGTAAAGGAGATGTTTGTTGGTAGGTTGGTTGGTTGGTTGGTTGGTTACATTTTTCTTTTTTTGCATTTTCTTAATCAATAGCTATTGATAAAACACAAATGACCTTGTGTTTTCACCTGAAAGACCATGGTCTCCTCTGAGGATGCTGATAAGGTTCAGTATGTTCCTTGAAGACCCATTTAATCCTATCAATGCAGCCTGTGCCTTAATTTGGCTCAACTGCCATTTTGGTCTTGTCCACCTTCACCTGAAGGTCTGTTCTCTCTTCTACTCTGAAAATCATTTTATGGTAAACTCTACCTATGCCCTATGGGACTACCTGTGTCTCTTGTCTGAAATCTTTTGTCAGAGGCTGAGCACTGCTAGTCCTTTATGGTACTAGGGCCTGGCTTCCCAGTGACAATCTTGGCTGTCACTTTAAAATCTAAACATGCTCCCATCATGTGATCCTACAGTTATGTTCCTTAGTATCTAGTTGAAGGAGAAGATACATCACACACAAAATCTTCAACAGTGATATTTATTCATAATAGACAAAATGTGGAAGCAAAGAAGTTTTTCAGAAGATAAAAGTGAAAAAAATAAATTAGGGTCCAGTCAGACATTGAATATTAGCCATCACCCAAAACAAATGAGCTATCAAGCCATAAAAATCTTGGATAAATTTTAAATCCAGTTTAACAAATGGAAACGCCCTGTCTAAAAAGGCTATAAATTCCACCAGTTCAACTATGCAATCATCTGAAAAAATAAAATTATGAAGACACTAAAAAGCTCTGTGGTTGCCAAAGACTGTGGGTTTGAGGAGGAATGAGTACATGGATATGGAGAATTTTGGAGCAATAAAAATACTGCATCCTATTATAACCTGGATATAAGTGATTATACACTGATTCAAACCCATACAAAGTATACTACCCCGAGTAAACTTGAATGTAAACTACGAATTTAAACCATTATGAGTTGCTGGTGTAGGTTCATCAGTTGAAGTAAATGTCCCCTCTGGAGGTAAATGTTGATAACGAGGGAGATTATGAATGTGGATAACAGGACATATTTGAGAAATCTTTATACCTTCCTCTCAGTTTTGCTGTGACCCTAAAACTTTTCTAAAAACCAGTCTTAAAAATGGGGAGAAAAAAGGACCTATTAAGGCATTCCTCAAAAGATACGCTAGTGGCCAACAGGTGTATTTTAAAATGCTCACTATCACTAATAACAGGAGAAATGCAAATTAAAATCAGAATGAGCTATCACCTCACATGTTTCAGAATGATTATTACCAAGAAGTATTGCTAGGGATACAGAGAAGATGGAACACTTGTACATTTTTGGTGGCCATATAAATTTGTACATTCATTAACAAGAACAACATGAAGGCCTTTCAAATTTTGTAAAACAGAACCAATGTGACCCAGAAATTCCACTTCAGGGTAGATGTCCAATGACAATGAAATCAACATCTCAAGGAGATATTTTCACTCCCTTGCTCATTTCATCATAATTCATAAGAGGCAAAATATGCAAACAACTTAAATGTCCATTAGTGGGAAGCCAATGTACTGAATATGCACAATGAAATACATTTGCCTTGAAAAGAAGAAAATTCTTCAATTACTGTAATACAAATGAGTTTGAGTGACATTATGTTAAGGAATATAAGCCAGATACAGAAAACAAATACTGCGTGACCTAATATGTGGAATTCAAAACGGTCAATCTCATAAAAACAGAAAATAGGAAAGTGACTGAGTAAAGATGAAAAAGAAAAGCTGTTGGTCAAAGAGCACAAAGTTTCAGCACACAAGAGGAGCAAGTCACGCAGATCTAATCTAATGTGCAACAAAGTGACTGTAATTAACAACATTGCACTGAATACTTGGCATGTATTGAGGGTAGGTTTATTTAGTTAAATCTATTTTTATTCATCCATATTAATTGTACATATTAATGGGAATCACTATGCTATTTCCATATACCCTTCCCAGACTTTGGTAATCACTATTTTACTTTCAGGTCAATTTGTTCTTCTTTTTCTAATTTCCATTTATGTCAAAGAATGTGTAATCTGGAGGAGGAAGACAAGATGGCCGATCAGTGATCAACAAACAACAGAGCCTCCCGGGAGAAACAACTCATACGCCAGAATAAAACACCCTGGAGAGACCCAGACAGAGGGAGATGGATCCTCTTGACACAGGAAGAAATTAAAACATAAAAAAGTTCATCAAATATGTTGGGACTACAACTGGAACAGCTGGACACAGTGTTTTCGCTGCAACCTGCCAATTTTGCAGCGGAAAATTGCACCAGCCTGAATCTGCCAGGGCCGGCAGAGCCACCCAAACTCGTTCCCACAACGACTCACAGGAAGCAGAGCAGCGCTGAAGTTGGGGGTTGGTGAGCCCGATGGAGAGCAGAGCCGGCAAAGGGACTTTCATTGGTCCACAGTCAGTGCTGGGATTGGGACACACACACCCCCCCACCATGGGAAAGGTGTGATCAAATGGGCAACATGTTGGAATCTGGCAGGAGGAGCCTGAACTGGGAGCAACAGTGACTTCAGTTGGTTCCTCCCTCCCCAAAGCAGATTTGTGGGATTTGCTTGGACTGGGCTGTGCTCCTGGCTGGGACCCAATGAGCTGTCCCAAATCGATTCCCTGCACCTAGCAAGCACTAACCAGGGGAAGGCCTCTGCAGTTTGGTTGGCCCGGTGGGGAGGGGCAGGCTTAGGCAGCCGCTGTTTGCACCTCAGTGATAAGAGCAGTCAGGAGAGGGGGGAGGACCCTCGCAATCGTGCTTCGGAGGAGGTGTGGCCAACAGGAAAGGGGGCTGGGACCTGCAATGTGACCTGTGTGGAGGAAGCCGGGACCATGACAGGAGAGAGAGGCAGGAAGAGGCCCCCAGCCCAGAACCCTGAGAGCCCTGATGCAGGAGGGAAAAACAAGGGTGACTGAGGGCAGCAAACATGCAACATCAGATATGGCTTCAATGGACATTAAAAGATATCTTCAGGACCTTGTAGACGAGCTCAAAACTGAAATATTAAATCAGGTAAAGCAGGATATGAGTAGAGTAATAAAGATACAGATGGTAGAAAGGAGGAACACAAAAAAAGGAGAGAAACATTTGATAAAGAATATAAAGAAATATAGAATACATGAAGCAGATTCAAAGAGACTACCAGGAAATTAAAAATTCCATTGAAAGCTGGCAAAATGCCTTAAAAGAAACTAAGGATAGACTATCAAAACTTGAAGACAAGTTTGCAATGTGTGATTATGAAAGGAAAGATCTCTTAAAAATAACAAGGAAACAATACAAAGGCTAGAAGATGACAAGAGAATCTACAATTTAAGAATAAGAAACGTGAATGAAGAAGCCCAATACATACAGGTTTATTACAAAGGCTATTTATGGAAATAATTAAGGAAAACTTCCCAAGCATGGGAAAAGAAAATGATATTTGGTTGTGTGAGGCATACAGAACTCTATCCACCTACAACCAAAACAGATCTACACCCAGACATATAATAATCAAGATACCAGAAATTCAATATAAAAACAGAATATTAAAAGCCATCAGAGAAAAGAAACAGATTACCTATAAAGGTAAGCCCATCAGGATCATGGCTGACTTCTCAACACAGACCATCAGATCAAGAAGAGCTTAGAGCAAAATATTCCAAGCCCTGAAAGAAAATAACCTCTAGCCCAGATTGATGTACCCTGCAAAACTGTCACTAGAAATTAATGGAGAAACAAGATGCTTCAATGACAAAGAGGAACTGGGGGAGTTTGTGACCACCAATCCAACCCTACAGAGAATACTGAAGGACATTCTAGAGAGAGAGAAAAAAAATACCAAGATTTTAGGAAAAGTGGCAGAAAGGCCTCAATGAGTGGGGCAGGCAGTAGAATGAAGGAGAAAAGTAGACAAACAGGCAGAAAAATAGCATATCAGAAATGAGGCAGAGAAGGTTGGCTATAATCTCTAACACAGATGGCCTTGATACACTATATTACTAATAGTGTACCAGGATATAAAACCCACATTATGCACACTACTCTGCTTAGATGTACTATATTCTGTTCCAGTCATTCTACCTGTACTAGATTTGAGGGTACAAACAGTAATCCTGAAAATAACAGGATATAGTATGGTAGTCATCCTTAATTTCCTATTAAGTCAATCTAAAGGTCTGTAAAACCTACACTGTTTTACCATAACTGATTGTAATCAAATCTGGTTTGTTAGATCACTGTTTTCTATTGATAGATTTTATTCAAAGCTATTATGATTGATAGTATCAAGTCTGAGAGTACAGGCAACTTCACTTAAGATGACAAGATTCACTAGAATATCCACTCTGGTTTGATTATTACCTGACTTTGAAGTTTTATATTGTCTACAATGTTTTATTTTTTACTAATATTGTTATGTACTGCTATATTCAATTTACTGCTATATTCATTTATACCTGATGATATAGGCAATTCTATTGAAGATAATAAGAAACAATACAGCAATCATTGTAGATCACCTTGTACTGTGGTTTTATACGACTTTTTGGTTTCATGTTTTTATAGGAATTTCTTTTGTTTTGTCTTACTAAGTTTTGTTTTTCCCTCTAACACAAAAAGGATAGAAATACATGTAGAGACTCATGTATGCATAGTTGTTTACACTCTCACTGTTTGACTATCTACTTTGTATGCTTTAATTTTGTAACTTGAACAACTATTTCTAAGAGGACAATATGTAATTTATCAACTAGTGATTTCTTATTGTTTATCTTTTTTCTGAAATTCTGTATTATCTCTACCCTTTACATGCTTTTTTTTCTCTTTAAATAAAAAAAAATGTGTAATCTGTAACTTGATGTCTTCCACTTCCATCCATTTTGTTGCAAATGTCATTTCATCCTTTTTTGTGTTGAATAATACCCCATTATGTGTATGTATTATGTTTTCTTTGCCCATGTATCTGTTGATAGGTACCTTAAGCTGATTCCATATCTCAGCCTTTGTGCCTAGTGCTCTAATAAACATAGCCATGCAGGACTTCATTTCCTTTGGCTCCATCCCCAGGAGCAAAATATCTGGATCATATGGTAATTCCATTGTTATTTTTTTGTGGAACCTCTATAACTATTTTCCATAGTGACTGTACAAATTTACATTCTTGCCGTTATGGTTTAGGTCTAAATGTCCCTACAAAGCTTCTTGCAGTCATGAGGGGTGGGCTTTTCAGAGGTGGCTGAATCTAGAGTTTGTGATTGATTCATGGTCCAACACTGAGTAGCCTGCATACAATACAAGGGATAGAAAGAGTATTGTCTCTCGCTTGTTTTTTTTTTTTTTTTTTTTTGCCGTTTTCTGCCACCAGGAACTGTTGCTTCTCTGTCATGTGCTACTCTGCCTTGGAGCCAACTGATTATGTACTGAAACCTCTGCAAAGTGTGAGCTAAATAAGCCTTTCCCCATTAACTCTAGGTCTTGGGTATTTTGTCTCAACAATGAGAGAAAATTAACTAAGATACCTCCCGACACTGTGTAGAGGTTCTTTTTATTTCGTCGCCTTACCAGCATTTATTGGTTTTGTTGGTTTTACTTTTGTTTTGTCCTGCATTGTATTACATTCAATTGGTTGTGTTTTCTTTTTTATTATCATGGCCTTTCTAACTGGGGTGAAATGGTTTGATTTGCATTTCTTTGATAGCTAATGATAGTGGCATATATATTTTCATGTATTTATTGGCCACTGGAATTCTTTTCATGAGAAATAGCAATTCAGATTATTTGCCCATGGTTTCTCATTTTTTTCTTCATTTTATTGATACATTTTAAATATACATAATAATCAATTCACCATACAGAATTTGTACCTGTATATGATATATCTTGATTCCTTTTTTCCCCATTCCCCTTCAATCCCTCTTCCCCTCCTTATTTACAAAATAAGGAGATTACTATGGCTCTGTAGTGTGTCTTGAAATTATGTATCATAATTCTACAGATTTGCTCTTTTTGCTGAAGATTGCTTGGCTATTCGGGGTTTTACGTGTTTTCATGTGAATTTCAAGATTATCTTTCTATAACTAAAAACAATATCATTTTTATTTTAATGAGGACTGCTTTGAGTTTATATATTTCTTTTGGTAGTAAGAGCAATCTAATAATATTAATTCTTTTAATCCATGTACGTGGGAGGCTTTTCTGCCACGTAGTGTTTTCTCTAGTTTGTCTCATCGATGTTTTATCATTTTCTTTGTAGAATACTTTCCTTCCAGTGTTATTCTTGGGGTGTGTGTGTGTGTGTGTGTGTGTGTGTTATAAATAGGACTTTTTAATGATTTTTTCCTATCAAATTTATTACCAGTATACAGAAAATCTGTGATATTCATGATGATTTTGTATCCTGCTATTTTAATGAATTTATTTATCTGTCGTAATAGTCTTTGATGGACTAGGTTCTCTGATTTTTCTAGAATATGTGGAATCCTATCATCTGCTAACAGTGGTAATTGCATCCCTTCCTTTCATATGTGTGGGTCTTCTTTTTCTTCTTTGCCTGATTACACATCAAAAGGTCATACCCCATGAACTGGTTTCATCCCAGGTAGGCAAGGACGACTCAGAATGTAACTCATGAAGGACAAAAACAATAGTATTATTTCAAAACATACAGAAAACGCATTTTATAAAATTCAACATCTCTTCATGACAAAAACTTTGAACAAATTAGGCATGGAAACATGAGACTGTAATGTAACAAAGGCTTTATATTTTAAAATGTATAGACAATATTATAATAAAGAGGGGAAAACTGAAAATATTTCCTCTAACATTAGGAACAGAAAAAGGATGTCAGCCCTCACTACTCTTCCTCACTACAATGCTAGAAATTTTAGTCAGAGCAGTAGGCAAAAGAGTAGAATTTGTGTTCTTGCCTCATACAAAGAAAGAAAAAAAAGGAAGAAAGAGGGAAGGAAGGAAGGAGGGAGGGAAGAAGGAAGGAAGGAAGGCAGAGAGGGAGGACATGATGACAACATGAGGCCATGGATATATCAGCATTCTTAGGTGATTCTTTCACAAGTTATCAATATATCACACTCAGCTTACATAACTTTAAAGAAGAAACACTTTCAGTACATCATCTCCATGTGTGTCCCCATCAGTGATATCTTCAGTTCATAGACAAGGAAACATGAGGTTTAAGGGTGGCAGGAAAAAGAGATAAAAACTACACTTAAATCCACATAGTTATCAACAAACAGAACTAGGAATTTTATCTATTACAGTAAACAACAGTTAAGTGACCATTAGATCCCAGGCACTATTCTGGGATGCTGAGACTATGTAGGGAAAGAGCAATCTAATAATAAGGGAAAAGCAAGCAAACTCTCTGCTATCTTAGGGGAAACAGATATTCATCAAATAAGTGTAGAATTCATTGTTTTATTCCAATAAATGATAAAGGAATAAAGGAACAATAGCACGGACTGTATAACTGTTGAACCTCACCTAGTGAGGGAGGTCAAAAAGGCTCAGTCCCCAAGAATATGTCACTTCTTCCATAATCTAAATGATAAACTGGGACTAACTGGAGAATATGTCACTTCTTCCATAATCTAAATGATAAACTGGGACTAACTGGAGAAAAAAAAAACTGATAATAAGCCAGGCATGGTGGCGCGCTCCTGTAATCCCCGCACTTGGGAGGCTGAGGCAGGAGGATCATTGCAAGTTCGAGACCATCCTGGGCTACAAAGTGAGGTCAAGGCCAGTCTGAAATGCCTACCGAGACCCTGTCTCAAAAAGACCAAAAAAAAAAAAAAGGCAATATAAGTGGCAATTTTTGAGATATATTTAAAAGACAAAATCATAGAGTTTTCTAACAAGTGACTACAGGACAGGGAGAAACAGCTGTGGAGGGTACTAGCTTCCTGGCTAACCTTGCTGGACTGCTGTGTTAGTGAGGGTGAGAGAGTGGGAGGGGTTTCATCTGGCAGGCAGGAGGGAAAGCATTCCTTTGTTTTTGGAAACAGTGAGCCTAAGACGCCTTTGTATAACTCTGGGAGAGTCTGAAGGAGGAACTGGAAAGGACATTGGACTGGTGCATTTGTAGGTCACCAACATAGAGAGTGACACCGAAGCCACCAGGACAATGCAATGGCTAAAGAGAAATCAAGGAGCAAGACAATGACTCATGGTGGAGTTTAACGAGCTTCAATTTGTCACGGGCAGAACGAGAAGAATAAGGCTGTAAAGAATATTGAGACCAAGGAGTGTATTGTTTCATTGAACACAAAAGGAAGGGAATGTTTCAAGAACATAGAATTCTTTTCTTGGCAAGTGAGATTAGAGTTGAAAAATATCCTTTGGGTTTAGCACTTTGGACCTCACTGATGATGTGTAGTAAGTTCCCTTTTGATGGATCATGATAGTCCAAGCCAGACTCAAGTGACTAGTCGGTAGATCGAGGGGCTGGTGAGTGATTACATAGTGTTTGAAAAGGGTGCCTGAGAAACAAAGTAACAGCAGCTGTGGTTGGAGGAAAGTTCCTATGCCTAAGACCTCAATTCTGATCACCTCACCGGTTCGCTTCCCTTTGTATGGGCTTTTTTTTTTTTTTTCTGCTGCTATTCCCTTCATCATCTTTAATCTGCTGGGTTTAGACTACGGTATGACATGTAGTAGAGTTTTGATTATTTATTAAAGGAGAGATGGAAGAAGGAAGGGAGGGGGGAAAAGGATCAGAAGGGTGAAGCTTAAGAGCTATCAGAAGTCAAATATTAAAGAGAATTTGGATGTTCTGTCATCCTGTGGCACGCCCTGTGCTCAGGACTCCACAGAGTCTCCCCTTGGAGTGTCCCCTCTACCCTACAAAGTACTTGATTAGTTCCTTTGCTTAGATGGGAAGTTACTGACCAGACAGGGACAGAGAGTTCCCAAGGTCAAAAATTTTGGTCAGGGCAAAGCCAGAAATTTTACCTCTCTCTGTCTAGTGATAAAATCCAGGATGTGATTTTGGATTGGTGAGACAGACACACCCAACTGAATGACCTCTAGGGTGATAAAATTCACAATGATTCATTCTCAGGTTGTAAAATCACTTTAAGTCCTTGTTAGTTTATACATAGAGTATAGCAATTACATTCTCCATAGTGAACTTGTTGGTTAGGTTTAGGGCTAGCTTGAACAAAGAGCTTACAAGGGAAAGAAGGAAACCTCACAGAAAATACTCTCTACAAGTCATTCAACTCTTTATCTGGGTGAAGAAAACTGTTCACCAGCCTGTCCACTTCAAACTCTACCCGCAGAATGAAAAAAAGCCAAGCACATGCAGTATGAGTTATATACCCACTGCCCAAGCATAAGGCCCAATACAAGATCTGCTGGGAGATAGTCTTGCAATTTTCTAAGATGTCGATACAATCTTGTCAGTGAATTGGGTAAATAAAAGAGCAGGTTGCATTTATCCAGGAAAATGATAGAGTGTGATGTGCTTTTTCCCAATATTTGAAAAATGATGACATGTAATAATCTTGGCCTGCAATCTTATGGAAATTCATGTAACTGTTCCCTTCCTCCCATAAGCTATTTCCTTCCTGACAGGCTTAAGTAGATGAGCAACTGAATCCCTACTGTCTTCATCAGGATTTGAGTGAAAAGTACCTTGGAACTGATTTTAGGATGCTGTCTACTAAGGTCAGCTGTAAAAACTTAGGTTCAACCTCTGATGCACAACTTTAGCACACACAAAAAAAGACTAGATAATCTATTCTTCAGACCATGGATAAAACTGTAATTGTAGCTTGGCAGGCCAATTTATAATGAATAATTTTCAAGAAGTTATATAACCTATTGGGAAGACAGTGAGATTCCCAAAGCCCAGGACAAGTGGCCAGATCTTCCCTGGAAGATAATGACTTATGATGCTAATTTTTTTTTTTAAGAAAAAGCATCCCTGGCAAGGATGAATGAAGTTCCAGAGAACTCTGTCAGCTCTCATTTCTACACAGCAAGTCTGGGGTAAAATGCAAGACCATTCCACACCCTTTCTGAGCCACTGGAGCACTGTCACCCAGCAGCCCACTCACACAAGGGCTGGGCTGAAGGGACACTATGCAAAGCGGAGAGAGCCCAGGTGACCAGATGCCTCTGCAGATGGGGCTCTGAGACTGGCCTCTCAGAAGGAAGGTGGGGACAGAAAAGATGGACAGTGTGTGTGCGTGATGGATCCATAGCTTTGTCATCAGTGATAAGTGACCCATTAATTTTCTCATGATGTTTTTTATGCTCTGGCAGCTCTTTGGCCTGAGCCTAACTTCACTAAAATGCATAAGTGAGGCCCAGGAAATCTGCCCAGCTGTCCACTGTGACTGATGGCTTAGGAGGGGTTTTGTGTTATTCAGGTTACCACTGTAATTGAATAAAATCAAGAAGCGGAGATGGCGTCGTTGGGGACCCCGAATTCCCTTCAACAAGAAAGCGCCAAACAACAGATTGAGCTAGACATGTTTAAAGATCTCAAGATAATTTAAATACATAAAATAGCATAAAAGTAATGATTCAATGCCAGAACAAGCCATTGCACCTGGCGAGTAGTTCGTGAATATTTGTTGGGTAAAGAAGGGTATAACAGATCTCTTTTCAAACACTGTCTTACCTTGGCTCAAGACCACAAAATGTGTTCAGATTTAAATTAATTGATCCTTTAGTAATATGCTGTGGGGTGCTCGAGAGGACTTATGAAGAACTTTACTGCTGATTTCTGAAGAACCTCAGTTATGAAGTAGTAAAGTGACTTGGAAAAATAACATTCAATAAATCATGGAAGAGGTAAAGAGAAAACCCACATCATACTTTCGGCTTCCCTTCCAGAAAGCGTTCGATTCTCTCAGTTTCCAAGCTGCTCCATAGCGCAGCCCAGTCAGCAAGAACCTTGACTTCTGTACAGTGGTCTGGAGCAGTTCTGCCTCTTGACCCATTTTTTAAGAATAGTCCCCAAGATAACTTTCCCTTCTCCTTTATCACAAAGTTAAATTCCACTCCCATGCCCCAGTCATGCCCTTAATGAATGATCCTACTACATTTGCAAGTTTTGGTGGTTTTGACCCAGTCAATTTCTAGTCACTCCAGACAAATGCCAGAATTCACCTGCCCAGCCCAGGAACTCTCTATTCTTCACTCCATACCAACACCTGGGGGCCAGAATTGATCTGAAACTGCTGGCAGGGAACAGCCATGGGCTCCTAAGAGAACAGCAACAGGCGTGGTGCCTGCACTCACCTGTCTTCCCCCTTCTGCAGCTGAGGAGAGGCCTCTCCAAGAGGGAAGCAGGTGGAATCACCACTGGGTAAGCCGCTGGCTCCCCAAGGACCCTGAGATTCCTTGGGTTCAAGAAAAAGCACTTCAGGGGCTAAGTTGAACATTATCTTCAAATTCATTGCCCTGGGTCATGTGCTTTGTGACACTAAAATAGTTACTCTCTCATCTTTATATGAGATGAATTCAATGTACAGACTAAGCAGACATGATTTAAAATAGAGCAGTCAGGGTATTCAGCTCTTTAAAATGATGCTTAGAAAGGAAAACAAGTCAGGAGACAAAGGGGTTGCCTTCATTCTTTTATAGTAGCACAATTGTTACATGGCAAATCATTTTCTTCTCTTTTTAATTTTTTTTTATTTTAAAGAAAATAAGACAAAACAACACAAAACAGAGCAGAACAAAGCAAATCAGAACAGATAGTTCAAGCAACACAGTACTCCAAAGCAAGACAATAGGAAATCAACAGGGGCTACTGTAATGTCTCCTGTTTTCTTCAAAGTAGCTGTCCATACTCTCACACATATTGCAATCAAATAATAGAAAACAGACTAAAATCAAGCAAAACAAAATAATGAAAGCATTACAGGACTTCAAAACCAGGTAACAGGAAATGAACGGTGGTTACTATAATGTCTCATTTTCTTCAAAATAGGTGTCCATATTATTGCACATAATAAAATCAAATAAAACATAACAGTAAAACCAATCAAAGCAAAAGAATAAAAGCATTCTAGGACTTCAAAACAAGATGATAGGCAATCAACAATGGCTACCATAATGTCTCATTTTCTACAAAATACCTGTTCATACCCTCACACATAATAAAATCAAACCAAACAAAATATAATAAAACCAGTGGAACAAAAGAATGAAAGCATTATTGGACTTCAAAACAAGATAACAGGAAACCAACAATGACTACCATAATACATCTTGTTATGGTCAAAATAGCTGCCCATTACCATCAGACAGTAAAATCTACCAAAACAAGACATAACAAAGCCAGACCTAACCAAACTGTGACAACAATACAAGAGTTCAAGACAATAAGAAATTAATAATGGTTACCAACTTTTCCTCTGAGGTGTTTTCTCCCCTATCACTTTCATAGTATCTATTGTACTTTTTGGATTCAACTCCCTCTGTTTTTTATGCTAGAGTTCACCTGTATGAGTTCAAACCATTTCATTCAAGCACATGAGCTCCAGTTGCATCCATTTACCTACAAGACTCTTGAGATTATCCCACTTTATAGCTGGACAGCTTTCCATTGTATGAAAATACTGTATCTTTCTTATCCACCCTCTGATTAATGGGCAAATTACCCTTTCTTTGTTCTGGTCTTCTGTCACATGGAACAATCATTTTATCTCCTTTGATTTTCAGTCTATAAATTTCCTTTCCTATTAAATGTGTTTCTTGTATATAGTATATTGATGGATCTTGTTTCTTGATCTGCTCTGCTTATGTTTCTTTTTATTGCTGATTGAGGCTATCTACATTAATGGTTACAGTGGGCATACTCTGGTCATCTCTGCTCTGCTATCCTCCTGTGGTTGGCCCTCCACTTTTCCCTTTCATTCAATTGCCTGTCCTGTTTGGCGAGCCTCCTCTGCTGCCATTCCCAGAACCAAGGTCATTTTATCTCTTTCTAGAATATCCTTCAGCACTTTCTGTAGGGTTGATTTGGTGGTCATGAATTCCTTCAGTAGTTCTTTATCATGTATTTATCTTATTTTTCCATTAATTTTGAGTAATATTTTTTCAGGATACATCCATCTGGGTTGGAAGCTGTTTTCTTTCAGGACTTGAAATACTTCACTCCAAGCTCTTCTTGACTTGATGGTTTGTGTTGAGAAGTCTGTCATGATTCTGATGGGTTTTCCTTTGTAGGTAATGTTTCATTTGTTCAACAGCTTTTAATATTCCATTCTTATGCTGAATTTCTGGGATCTTGCTTATTATATGTCTGGGTGTAGATTTACTTTGGTTATGGCTAATTGGAGTTCTATATGTGCTGCTTAGCTGTATGCCAGATCTTTTTCCCATGTTTGGGAAGTTTTATGCTACTACTTTTGTAAATAGACTTTTTATTTCATTTGTGTTGACCTCTGCTTCCTCATTGATACTTATCACTCTTAAATTATTTTTCTTTGCATTGTCTTGCAGCTGTTGAATTGTTATTTCCTAGTTCCTTGTTATTTTTAAGAGATCTTTCCTTTCACAATCACTAGCCGTAATCCTGTCTTCAAGGTTTGAAAGTCTATCTTCAGTCTCCTTCAAGCAGTTTTGCCAGACTTTGACTGACTTTTTAATTTCCTGGATACCTCTTTTAATCTGTTTCATGCATCGTAATTCTTTTCTATATTGTTCATTCAAGGTTTCCATCATTTTCCTGTGCTCCTCTTTTTTTTATCTATGTGCTCTTTAGATATGCTGAGCAATTCTTTCATTGTGTTTGTGATTTCTTCTTTTACCTGAGACATTATTTCTGACTTGATTACTATTACTGTCTCACGAAGTTGTTTCTTTACTTCAGTTGCTATCCTCGTGGAGATTTCAGGTGTGTGACTTCCATTTTCTTCCATGATTATATCTCCCAGACTTGTTCTGTGTGGGCTGGAGCTCTGAGATTGCCTTTTGCTCCCTTGTCTTGACATTCTCCTAGATTACTCCCAACAAGCCAGTTGTGGGGTCCCGGGCACTTTCCATGTTGACTGTGCCTCCACAGTGTAGGGGATGGGACAGGAACCTGGGATTCTCTAACCCCAGGTTTACAGGGAAGTAGCCGGATGTGGGGCAGGTTTCTCCAGACCCATGCAGCTACACTGGGGCTTCCTCAATGGCCAAGAGTGCCTAGTGATGGGGTTGCTCCTTCTCTCAGCCCATGTGTCTAAATCAGGACTCCCGCAATGGTGTCAGGCACACAGGGATGTGTTTGTCTGATTCTTCCAGCAGGTGATGGCTGCCCAAAGGAAGCAAGGGCCTCCAATGGTGGCACATGGGTGCACAGGGCTTACCTGGCTGCATGTCCCTACTCCCACTAGCTGCCCACAGGAAGTCAGCCTTCCAAAGGTGGCAGCCAGCAGGCAGAAGTGGATTTGATTGGGTCCCTCTGTTCACACTGGCTGCCCACAGGATGCAAGGCCGGCAAGCAGAGGTGGATCTCACAAGTCATTTTCTTTATTGTGGCTAAGACAATGGTTAAAAGGTGCCTCATACCAAGCAATTGTTCCATCTTTAAGAACTTTTGGCCACAAGTAGGCATTTTCATAATCCCTTGATTCAAGTACATATTGACTTCATGAAATCAGGTAAATGAATCTCAGAGCCTGAATTGCTCCTTCTGAAGTGTGACCTTTCAGATCTTCTAGGCTTAAATGTTAAATGAAATAAGATATTAATAGACCTTGCTGCCAGGGGTTCTTATAAATATTAAAAAATTTTATAAGTATAAAGCAAGTGCCTGACACATTGTAAGCACGTTCACTGCCATGTGGTCTCTTCTTTCTCTTGTGTTTAATTGCTCTGTGCCAGAGAACACAACTGATGCTGACTAGACACCAGCTATCAAAGTCACAGCCCCTGCTTCTGAAGAACATGAAACCTTCTAAGAGATACAGCTGTGTACGGCTCATGTCAGTATGTGATTAGTCTGCCAGTCTATTCCCAAGTTCTACTACATGCAAGCACTGTGCTGAGTGCTTGAGACACAAAGATGGATACTATAGTTCCTCGTTATTTCTTGCCCAACAGGCTAAAGTAGATGAGCAATTGCAGCCCTTCTGTGTTCTGTAGAGTTAGAGTGAAGTGTCTTGGAACCCATTTTAAGATGTTGTGTACTTAGATCAGTTTAAACACTTAGGTCCAACCTCTAATGAAAAGCTTTACTGAAAAAAAAAATGTAGTACTATAAGATCTACTGTTCAGGCTATACATAAAAGCATAATTGTTGCTGTGTAGACAAATTTAATATGACTAACTTTCAAGAAGTTAATAACTGTTCTCTCAAATGAGGGACCTTGATTTGAGTGTGAAGTACCAGTTGCTAATGGAATGAACTTTACAAAGCTACTTAATCTCTGACCCTTCCATTTTCTTGTCAGCAGATGGCACCAACCTTGAACCAGTAGGACAAACCTCATTGAATTTCTGTGAGGTTTGGATGAGCTACTGCACATGAAGCCCCAGCACAGAATGCAACTCAATGAGACCAACCTGCTGCTCCTGCTAGGCCCTTACAGCAAAGGGCAGCAAAGACATGAAAGTGGAGTACCCAAGGTGCAAGGAAGCAGAGAAGAGAAGCATCTGACTCAGACAGAGTGGCAGGGATGCTTTCTGGAGGAAGAGCTGCAGAGATGGTGAGCAAAGAACAAGCAAAAGCAGCTGGGTGTGATGTTAAAGAACATTCCAAGCAGATAAAACATGACAGCCAGGAAATGACATGCAGAGAGAGCTTTCTACGGTTTCCACCCTGCAGGGTACCTGCAGGATAAAACAGCTCTCCTGCCTATCCCAAGTCCAAGGAAGTTGAATCATCCTGAAGTTTAAACACTGGAGTTTGAGTTAATTGCCCACAAGAGAGCAGCCTAGCTCCAAATGCAGAGCCAAATCCCCCAGATTTGTTTATGACAGTGGGAGATGGAAGGTCTGACCCCAGAGTGTCATCACCTGTTGCCACCTTCATTTGATGTGTAATTTGACATGTAATAGGGTCCTGGCTTGGCAGATCTGGACCTGAGTGCTCCAAATTGGAGAAATTCCATACTGTTTCTTCATGCTGCTTCTCAGAAGAAGAAAATTAGCACACAGCTAGGACACACAGCAGGAGGAAGGTCAGCACATGCTCCACCTACAAAATTAGCAAAGTTGAACATTCTGGCTGCTTCTTCCTAAACTCAGGGGAATTGTGATGTCAGACCATGATGCCAAAATCAATTCTATTTCACAGACATCCACAGCAGGGGAAAGTCTGCTATTCAACAATATTCAAGACACCTCCAAAGACAGAAAGCAAACATTTTCTGCAACAAATGACCTCTGAGGAAGCAAAGTCAGTCCTCAGACTCCTCAATTCTGCAGCTTTTTACTAGAAATCAGACATTTCTAAAAATATTTCCTGTTCTCCAGAGTTGGGGACAGATATCAATGGCAATATAAGCAAGCCTGAGTTTTCTAGGGGCTTATAAACTCAAGAGAACAAGGGGAGGAAGATGACAAGTAGGATCAGAATGAATATTCTCTCCTTCCTCTTTGCTTAAATTTATGGATGCAGATGCTCTGCTTTATGTAAGGGGATGCTATGACTTTTACATCCACTCAGGGCCCTAGTTTAGCTTATTCAAACACTGATCTATGCATCTCTTCTCTGAGGCTTTGATAAACTGACTTTCAGGGTATGGAGTGATCCAGGAAAACCCATAGGTTCAGATTTCTTTGCTTGGAGTGAGCTTCTTGCAGATGAAAAACATCAGTCCCTTTTACATGTGAATTTATAAAGAAAACTTTAAGGTTTTCCCCAAAAGTATCTCTATCACAGCAACTTCTTGTCCACAACTGGGATTCCCCCAGGCTCTGTCCAGGCACTTTCTCATACTCTCCCCTAGCCTTTTTTTCTGCAGATAAAATCAGTTATTTCTATGGGTATATTTCTCAGTGAAAGTTAAAGTCCTGGGGACTTGAAATAGAAAAGGCTAATTTATTAATTTTTCACACCAGTTGCCCTGGGTGTATGGCTGCCTATCTTCTGTGTGATGATTCAGTGTTTCTCCTTGTGTTGGGATGAGCTTCTGAGATTTCTGTGGGAGGAATAAAGGCCATGGTTGATTACTTGATTTGCCTGGAATGGACTCTCACTGTCCAAATCAATGGCTATACTCCTGTCTATGCCCCACCTCCCCAACACCACCCACCTCGCTCTGCAAATTTCAGAAAAGGGAAGTTGCATCCTACCCTTGGGATCACTCAGAGCTTGCTCAGCTACTTCCGTGGTCGATCCCCCATGCATCACACCTGACTGCTCACACTCCCCCCATCTCATCATACTGACAGCTTCATAATATGACTTGCTTTGGTCATGGGACAGAAGAAAATGTGATACCAGCAGACACACTCCTCAGGATTTGCTCTTTCTTGATGGTTTTCGGAACCCTGAGGCAAGAATGTGAAGAAGCCTAATGAGTCTGTTAGAAAGAGAGACACAAGGGAATATAAATAAGGTTTCCCTTGTCAGGCCCAGGAGACCAAGGATCTTGCAGCCTCACAACCAAGCAACAGAACCAAGGCCTCCAGGCCACCAAGATGCCAGCACTGAGCACAGATGCCTTGAAGAATTGTGAAGAAATAATACATGCTTGCTATTTGTAGGGTTTGTCATGCAGGAAAAAAAAATCCAACTGAGGCACAAGACCTGTTCCATTGAGTAGTTTCCATCTTTTAGCTTTTGCCTCACTGACTGTCTGCTTATCCATCAGGCTTTGGGTGAAATGGCAGCTCATTCATGCCCTAATCATAGTGACATCTTGATTTACACAAAGTCACCCCAATAGTATTCGACTGATACCTTCTGATTGGCTGGCAGAGGTTATCCCACAATTTTGTTATTAAACTCTTTATATTGGTCAGTGCAATGACATCTGTTATACCTATTTCATCTCTGTTCATCTCTGTTCTCTTTAAAGCCCCTGTCATTCTTAGATCTTTACCATACAGCTTCAAATTTTGGTCCCCTACCTGCCAGCTCAACAAGCTGCAGTTTGGTCTGAACGTTTCTGTGTATCCACAGCATAACAGATGAGGCACCAACCACGCACAGATGAGTGAGCCACAGTTGCTGCGCCTGGCAGTCTGTAGTGTCAGAGCCAGAAAGGGAACAAGCGGAGGGTAGAAAGCAGGATGATGCTGTCACAGTGCGGGTAGGGGTAGAGGAGGCGAGACACGGGAGAGACCAGGTGGTGTGAAGGGAGGGGAGTGCTGTAGTCAGGGGCTGCAAGGAGAACAAGACAATATAGGATGCATAATTCATAGTATTATTTATACTGGCCATCCAAGGAGTCAAATACAAAAAAAGTACAGGAGATCTGTCCACACACTGAAGACCTAGAGAATCTAGTCACAGGCTTGGATCCCACAGTAATGTTCTACATGAGTCTATCTGAAGACCTAGAGCCCATGACCATGCTCCTCATGAATCCGACAGGAGGCCTAGAGCCCACAACAATGACTCATGCAAATCTGTTTCATGGATCTGTTCAGGGAAGGTCCAAAGGTCAGTGGTGAAAGCCAGAAAGTCTGTTCTAGCGGGGGGTAGGGGTAAGGGGGTGAAGAATCTGTGCCAGTAAGTTGAGGGTTCTGCACTGCAGCCAAGAAGTGATGCTCAAAGTAAGGACCAGGCCTCGTCCAAAAAGTACCACAGCCATCCTCAGTGACAATGAGGTGCCAAGCTCCTCTGACAATCACAGCCTCAGGAAGCCCGTGTGACAAGCTTCTCTTGGAGACTGAACAGCACACATCTTTCCCTCTGAACCCAGGAAGTGACACTCAGAGTAAAGCCCAGAGCTCCCCCAAAGATAACTACAGCCGTTCTCAGCAACAACAAGGTCCAGAACTCCTCTGACAATGAGAACAGCCAAGTTTATATCTTGAAAGAAGCTCAACAAGCTCCTTCAGGAAAACTCACAGCAACAGGAGAACCATCAGCACCAAACAACATCACGCTCACTGAGGAGAACCCACAATGCTATTCTTCCTTTTCAGGTCCCTTCTTATGCTGGCAACTTTCCTCAGGTGGGCCATCTGCACTCAGCGCCATGCTGATTCATTTCAGATGGTGTTAAATTGGCCACCAGTTTTTAATCCACCACAAAGCGACCACAAACCCTCACTCACTAAGGCTTCTTGGCAGACATCAAAGCTGTGCTGAAAAGGATGAGACATGAGCAAAGCAGAGGAAGTGCATTCCAGGCTGAGGAGAAGAATGTGGGAAATGAAAGAAGCAAACAATGCAGAGCTTGACTATTAAGGCTGGGGCTGGAAGGTAAGCGGAACTTGGAGCAGTAGAATGCTGAGGCTAGCTGAGCAGAGGGAGCCAGGAGAGAGCAGATCTTCTGAGCCATCTCAAGAAATATAGATGTTTCTGAGGTCCTCAGAATCACACAGATTATGGGCCTCAAAAGGATGAGTCATCTGTACCTCACCTATCTCCCCCACAGAAGCTTCTACAACCTTCCAGCTTTAGGGTTTTTAGACCGGCCTTTGGAGAAACACTTCTTGCCTCCTGGGCCTACCCCCTCATCTCACTCCCTTCCTCTTCTCTCCTTCCACCAGCCTCTATCACAGATACAATGACTTGGAGAAAAAAGGAGACCTTCCAGTTAGAGGAGAAGGTGTGAAGGAAAGTGAGAACCATTCAACTGTGGGGCGGGGCCGAGGCAGGCTGGAGCCAGAGGGGATTCTACCAGGAAATGATTCATGGGACTGGAGTCAAAAGTTCATGTTCAGTGAGTAGGAAAGGAAGGCTGGATATTAATAATAGGCTGAGTAGTTTAGGTTTCCAAACAGGAAGTCTCTGAGGACTTTGCATCAGATGATTCTGGGGTAGACTGGGAGCAGGGAGAGGGCTCATAGGTAACCCTGACATACTGCAGAATGACAAGTGAAGCAAGATCTGTTACCCAAACAAGCACAGTGTGGAAGTGACATAGGGGAATGAAACTCCTGACCTACTGTGTGTCCGGTATGAGTTCATGTTCTCTAAAATTGAAGAATGAGTTTTAGGAGTAATAGAGGTTAAGAGCAGAATATATTTATTGAGAGAAAGAAAACTTCTGAGAGAGAGACAGAAGGGGTCTCGAGTGGGTTACCAAAGACTCTGTCTTTTCTAGGGACTTTTATAGGGTAAAACCATGAGGTGAGATGGGTCCAAAAATGGGAAAAACTGGAAGCTCACTAGGCAGAAGGGCACAAGGTGGGACAGAACTATGGTCAACTAGTAAGATTAATTGCTCAGGTAATATTGACCAAATCAGGGACAAATGGGGAAGCAAGTGTGCATGTGTACCAAGTGTGCATGCTTAAAGAGTAGTGACTCTTCCTGTAGGAGATTGGGATGGTGATTCCTAGCTTCCTCAAGGTGATCCATATCTATTTAGACCATTAATCTTTGATGTTTATGCTTAGGATGTGATTGCATTTGTTTTGCCCTTTGTCTTGCGATCTGGCCCACAGTGAGAGGTATCTGTCTCCGCCAGGGTCACAAGATTTCTGGTCCTCTGTGCTGGCTCTCTTGAGGGCCTGGCCCTGTCTGACTGCCTATAATATTTCTATCTAACTTAATTACCTATAACAGACCGTATTCTGAAGAAGTAACCTGAACTGCCATGATGGAATAATGGGCGATAACCAATCTGGCATCTTCAGGCTGAAGAGGGTCATAGTTGTTGGATAGCAGTCAGGAATACTCTGCAGAGGTTCTAACTAAAGGCCCTCAGTAGAGCAGGATCCAGGAAGAATGGCAGTGTGCTCACAGGCTACCAAGAAGGGTGGTCATGCTCTGTGTTACTGGTTGCACACCAGTCAAAGTCATTTGATAAGCTCTTCTCATTCGTTCTCACCCTTAACCTCCCTAATCTTCACAATAGCCACATGAGTTAGAAATTGTCACCCCATTTTTTCAGTCAAGAAAGGAGGTTTTGAGAGCTTTAAGAACCAGAAGAGGGTCACAAAGTTGGTGAGTGCTGGAATGGAAGGTCAAGTCCACACTCTCACTGCTGCACTCAGCACCCACGCCACTGGGTGACCTGCCCATAACCCACACCTCCACAGTAACAATAACAGGAGAATTTTTACAGGTGATCCTGGCCCTTATAGGGCTCCCCAGTACCCTCATTGAGATAGTGTCTTTTTCTCCCATCAGCTTAAGTCAAAATCTGTGCTTGATTTGCCTCCCATTTGCAATTCCATGTCAAACTGAATTTTATTTCCACATTCTCTTCTTTTAATTTCCTCTATTTCTGTCACTTGTTTTTAATTTTAAAGTGACTACCAGGGTTCCCTTTGCCAAGGCCTCCTTCTCAGTTGGGTTATTATGGTTTAGTACCCAGGCCACATTGCTGGTGGTGAGAAAGGAGGTGACTTTTTTTCCTGAAGGAGTTGACTAGAGCCCAACAATCAACCCAAATTGACTTATGTTCTTCCCGTGACACTCTCTCTGCTCATGCTTAAACTACTTTCCCTCCCCTCCTATACCAGTCATCACTCAGGTATCTTCTGCCCTCTTTTCCACCCCTCTCCAATCCAAAGTCTTATCCACCTCACTTTACTACACTGAGTGGCCCAGAGCCACTCAGTCATGTTCAGACCATGAATAACATCCTGTTGCAGGAAAATTCCCAAGCCAAGCCAAACCAAACCAAACCAAAAGGAAGACTCTTTACACTGAGAAGATAAGAAGGCTGCATTTAATCTTTATACCAGTGGACTGCTGGATCTTCACACCAGTGAGTTGTTATGGGGATAATTCCTTAAAAGCAACAGCCTTGGATTTAGCAAAAGTTTAGTTTGTATAGAATTTAGAAGTAGAATGTACAAAGCACGTGACAAAACATTATAAAATTGGTTACATACCATCAGTCATATACTGACAGGCAGGCTGGTCTTGAAACAATGGAAACACTCCAGGAACAAGGGGTGGGGGCCCTTACAGGATGGGCACAGTTAAGGGCACTACCATAGTAGAGGGAGCCCTTGAATTAGCCCAGTGTGCCTTAAGGTATAGACAATTACTGTGACTCAGTGCTCCTTGGCGGTGTGCTGCTGGGCTGTAGACAATTAAAGGTCAGTTGAATTTAGCAAAAACTGCAGAACAGTACTTTGGTCAGAGACCTCTAACTGATCATGAAATAACTACAAGTTTTCCACCTCATAAATGTGTTCCTGCATTAGAATTGTGCCCCAATATCCGAGCTCCACACTTCCTCCAGCTCCAGTGATCACTATTTCTTCTCACACCTGCATGTCTACAGTTTCCTCGAAGTGTCTCCTCATGACTTGTCAATGCTTCATGTGTTGTTTCTCAAGGATGTAGGCAGTATATGGCCCACTCTCACCCAAAGATGTCCGCACCCTATTCTAAAACTTCTGAGCTTGTTACCCTACGTGTTGCAGATGAGATTCAATTAGGGGCCCTAAAATGGGAAAATGTGTTCTGAGTTGGGTCAAGGGTTCAGGTAAGTAAGTAATAGAATTTGAGAAGAACTCCAATTGTCCCTGCTGGTATAGAAGATTGGGAAAGGGTGTCACCGTCAAAGAAGGCAGACAACCTCTAGACAACACACAGAAGTGGGATTCTTTCTGGGGTCTCCAGAACAGAACATAGCTCTGTGGATATCTGGCTTTTTAATGCAGTAAGACCTTTGTAGTATTTCTGGCCTACAGAACTGTTGAATGACACTTATCTGTCATTTAAACCACTAAGTATGTGGAAATTGGTTTGCAACAATGATAGAAAATTGATAGAGTTGCTCTATCAATAATCTTCCCAAAGATTAAAAGTAGTGTGGGTTTACTAAAATCCAGAAACGAATTTGAGGTCTTCTTTGATTAAGTGAAGGCTGATCAGAAAACACTGCATGAAACCCTTTCCAGAAATTTTCCTAAACTGACCATTTCTCCATCTCTGAGAGCTGGATTTTCTCTACATTCTCATGGTGCATGGACCAGCAGCCTTAGCAGCATCGGAGTTTGTGAGAATTAGAAACAGAAGAAGCCTGCTAACTTGGAATCTGCATCTTAATAAGATCTGCAGATGATCCAGCCTCATATTTAAATTTGAGGAACTGCTCTCCATATCTAAAAGTGAACCTAAAAATAGTCACTCTGATGGATTGCTTCCCTGCAGTCAGTCAACATCTGTTTACACTGGAACAGGATTCCTCCAGCCAACTTAAAATCATCTCAACCGATGGATTTCAAACGTGATCACCAAAGGAATTTAATTTTAAAAATATCTTCTCTGAAGTCTAGTATCTATAACAAGGATGTGGAACTTCCCTATTAGAGGGACTGTGTGGATCCCCAGAATCCTGCCTGTTTCTCTCCCTACCTTAGCCCCCCAATAAACAGTATGATGTCTCTTTGAAACCGTAAGGGTCTACTTCATGGTCTACAAACAGATTTTAAGTAAATTTCTCTTTATGTATGCGGAAAAGCTAAAACTCAGAAGGAAGGGACTTTTCCAGGATCATCTATGATTACTATATTGGCAAGGGTGGTCTGGAAGGTCAGGAGCTCCTCGACATTGTTAACAATCACACTCGCTTTTGATCGGCCATGTGCATGTCTTCTCATTCAAAACAAACCTTCCAGAAAGCCTTGCTCTCCTCCTGAGACCACACCACCCTTCAGAACTCACTGGGAATGTGGCTGTAGCTACCTAAGTTCAATGTTCAAGCCACAGTTTTCAACTTTTTTTTCCAAGTTAAATATTTAGCTACTTGTGTTCAATTGCACATTAACAGAAGAGCTTGAAACTTGGTGCTGGGATTGGAACACTTTTAACTGTCTTTGGAATTAATGAAAATCAGTCACCATGAAATTTAATGAATTCCTGAATGATTATTATGGAATATACATTCCATTCTTTCAAATATCGAGTATGGTCAAAGTCTCTGGTGACTAATTGATTTGCAATCAATATGCAGATAAAAGAAAGCCTTTATTAAGCACTTCCTGTCTGCCACGATTCTCTAGAATTCTATTTTTATGCTCTCTTTTGTTTGATCTTGGTAGCAACTGAACAAAGGAAGATCTCTTTACTGTTGTGATGATAGTTTCCATTTCAGAGAAGAAAAGATTCAGGTCAGCAGTCAAATGGGCAGTATAAGATGAGAGAGATCCTCCTGCCTGAGTTCTTTCTGTTAAACCTTTCTATTTTCATAGCTTTAGCTGAAAGTGAATACATCCATTGTCTCCTGGGGCATAAAGGCCTTAGGTCTTCTGAAGACCCTTTGTCAAATGCAAAGGCACCTCTGTCATATGTACCAGTCTACTAGCAATGAGCTGCTTGCATATCTGCCTCCCAACTCTGGAAAATTTCTGCCTCCCCCTGGCTTAGCAGTTACCAACCATGCTCCACAAAGGTAATTCAGTGCCCTCGTCTGAAAGTTGGTGTCCCCCTAAAACTCTTACATTAAAGTTAACCTCAAATGTCAAGTGATGGGGCCTTTTGGGGAGTAACTACATCATGAAGGTCCCACCTTCATGAATGGCATTAGAGTCCTTATAGAAGAGATGAAAGAGAGGACATTGGCCAGTCCACCATGGAAGACCACAATGTCCCTCCCTTCTACCATAAGAGATTGCAGCCAGAGATTCTATCTGCAAAGCAGAGAACAGCTTTCATGGGGCACTGAGTCTATTTGGAGCTTGGTCATGGACATTTCAGCCTCTAGAACTAGAAAAAACAAATTTCTATCATTTATAAATTCCTAGTCTACTGTATTATGTTACAGCATCTCCAGCAAACTAAACCATCAAATAGATAAATAATAGCAGCCAATGGATATTGCATGGTCACTGTTTGCCAGGCTCTATTTATTTCACTTTTTTGCTTCAATAGGAAAGTTTATAAAACAATGGATGAATAAATAGACAAATGAATATGAGCAGAAAGATGGATGGTAGGTGGATGGATGGATGGATGGATGGATGGATGGATGGATGGATAGATGGCTAGATGGTCACAAAGGAGAAAATATACCTCAATGTCTGGAAGGTTTTTCTTCAAAATACTGATTCTGTTTACAATTCCCTGTGCTTGTTATAATTGCAAGTATGATCAGCAGACTGAAAATGCAGGAAATGTTCTCTGGGTGGTTTTGATCCAGCCATTCTGGGAATTAATATGTTCTTGCCCAATAGGTGCTGTACAGAATACAGTGGTAGGAGAAAGTTTCATGAAAAAATAACAATGGAATTGCTGGAACCTGTTACAGTAGATACAGGTCTCTTAAGGGTTTTGAAAATTATTTCTCAAGTTCAATTTTTTCAGTTTTTTAAAGTTTTTCACTTAGCTGTTTCCCGTAGTAGCTCTAAGCACATAGATCACAAGGGTAATATTTTATTCATCTCTTTACTTCTGCTATAAAAGCACAGAATCTGAAATGCAGTCTCTCAGTAAATGCTGAGTGAATGAATGAATGAACTTGATTACTATCAGAATGCATTTGAATAGTGACAGTTTATAAGTTCTTTCAACAAATGCTAATTAAAAGCCTGTCACCTGGACTTCTTCCTCCTCACTGTGAGGGATGAAAGAAGTATGAAAGAGTTTCAAGGCAGACATACCTTTCTACTGGCTGAAGCTGGAGAAACAAAGAAATCATTTATAAAAATAGGCCCATTCACTCAACAGATACCTATTAGCCTCTGAAACAGTGCCAATGAATTGTAGTAACTTTGTGAAGATCCTTGTACACCGTGCTAAGGATTTTGGACTTTATCCCAGGGCTCATGTGCAATAATCAAACAGCCTTACATAGGCTGAAATTAAAGCTGAGCTGCAAAAAGAATGATAGATCAATAGAGAAAAGGAAGAAAAATGAGCCGCTATTGAATTGAAAAGTAGTTAAGTATTCTGATCTGTAAACACTGAGCTCTGTGTCTGTTGAGTTCTATTTTAAGTTTCAAACAGAACCTTGCATAATAGAACCTTCCATAATGGAGAATGTGAAGTCCAAAGTCAAACAGACATCACTTGGGGGACACTGGTACCACAAGAGTGTGATGTTGAGCAGCTAAGAATCCTTTTGGGCCCTGTAAAAGTCAGCGCTTACTAGAAAAAAATAGACAATGCAAGATATACGGATATATAACAATTTACAAGACTGGCTCCAGTGGCTGTGCACAGAGCCTGCTGTGCAAGAGTGCAAAAGGTGCAGCTGGCTGGGTTCTGGGGATCTGAAGGATCCAGCAAAGGCCTGGAGCTCACTCTACTGTCCCATGTGAGTCCATATCAGGAGGACGAAAGGTCTGTGCTGCAAGCCTGAAGAGTCTGCACTGGAAACTAAGAGGTGATACCCAAGGTGAAGGTGAAGACTGAAACCTGTCCAAAGAAATGGAAGAAGCCTTCCTTCTTCTTTTCCCTTTTCTATCATTCTGGTGACAGTCCTCCTAGGATGGGTCTTCCAAACCCAGAGCCGTGCTATTCCAATTTAGTTGGGTATTACTTACTTAAGTTGACACAATCAGTTAACAATCAAAGATTCACATCTGCAGAATGGGATTCATAGTAGTGCAGCTTTTACAGAATCACGGTGAGAATTACATGAGGTAATAAAGATGAAACCCAGCTCTATGCATGGTACATGGTAACCTATGCCCAGCATAATAGAAGTTCACATAAGCAAGGCCAGTTAATTATCTGACACCTAATTTGAGGAAGGTACTCCGTTATGTATTAAATATGCATTCATTCAATTAACTTTATTAAGCTTCTACCGTGTATCAGGCACCCATTCTAAGGGCTGAGGCGTGTCCTGCCCACCTGGAGGGATGCAAAGTATACGAAGTGCACAATTTCAAGCAGTGAAACAAAGTGAGATCTAAAGTCCTTGTCTTCAGAGAGCTTCCATTCTGCCTAGTTCACAGAATGTGCCTTAGCTTCCCCATTTGTAAGATGGTGATAAGAGCCAAAAAAAGATTCAGTTAATAAATACAAAGCACTCTTTTTGAACATTTGGCACAGAGTAAAGTTTAAATAAAGATTTCCTATTAATCCACTTTTTATTATGATTATCACTGTAGGGGGTCATATCTGTCCTTTGTGCTTCTGCCACCACCTTCAGAGTGGTTTGCAGAGATTATCTTGAACAAAGGCACTGAGCTGTTCTACTAAAATCCACACTTAGAACCAAACTTTAAGGAAAATCTGTGTCCAAAATTGACACTATCACTCATCTCAGACTTTCTTCAGCCTCCCAATCACCTGTCTCTGAGAAAATTTTGTTTTATGCACACTGACTAATATGAACAGTTACATCATGGACCTTCTTCCTTGGAGTTACTTAAGCTCTTCATAAATGGATGTTTCTGAGGTTGCGGGGACTCGCAAATGAACGGTACCTTCAGCATTAGAGCCCCCAGGCTGATCTCATTATCCTAGTTTAGAGACCGACCGAGAGGGCTGGACAAGGTCGTGTCCTGTAAAACAGAGAAGAAAGATCCAAGACGGGGCGCAGCTTGCCTGGATGACGCATTTCGGACCGTGGAACTTCATAGGAGTAATTTTATTAAGCATTTTAATACAAAACAGTAAAACAATTTTGGAGTTCTAAGGGAAAGGGCACAGATGAGTTTCTCTAACAAGTGACTTTTGAAAGTCTGAAAGATTTAGTGTTCTTTCTTCCAAGTAATGAATACTGTAGACCTTTTGTCTGAAGACAATTTGAAATTCTTTTTAATCTCAGATTAACACCTGGTAGGAAATTACACTCATTCTCTGATGAAAGGAACAAATAAAACAAAGATCCACATTGTGTATGGCAGTATTTCTCAGAGAGCTAAGTTCAAAGTGAAAGCAAAACTTCAGGGGGGAAATATGCAAAGCGTATAAGAAGAAAGTTAAAAGATTTAAAAAAAGAAAAAATGGGTTAATAAAAATCTGTGCCAGGGCCAGAAATCAACCTAGGCATATTTTATTTAAACCTTTTGACTTTCTATTTGGTTTCAATTCCAATGGCTTTGAACTTTTTTTGTTAATGACATCTAAAGATTTTTCTTCCAGAAAGAGAAAGCTTGGTGTGTATACAGTAGTTTAGTGAGATGCTTGGTTATTTGAGCTTCCAAAGTCCTTATTACAGTAGCTAGATTCTTCTGGCAAATGAGACTTTCCCACAACTTGGAATTCATCTGAGAAGCTTATTAAACTACAGGCTCCTGGCTGTATCTGGATCCTACTGAATTAGAAGCCCCCTTGCGGATGGGCATGGGGGAAACCCTGTGCATTTAATAAGGGCAGAGGCAACTGTGAAACAGAACAGATACAATCTTCCAGTCTTTCCTCAGCCATGATCATTCTCCCTCATCGTAATGGGAAAATTGAGAATCAGGGCAGGGAAGGAATTCACACCTGGATTTTGTATTTTTTTTAACTGTGATTAAAATATATATAGCCAACAATTTACTAACTTTAACCACTTCTAAATATATATAGTTTAGTGGCCTTAAGGACATCACATCATGTGCTAACATCATGACGATCATCTCTAGAACTTTCTCAACATCCCAGCTGAAAGTCTGTGTTCATCATATAATTCCCCACATTCTGTAAGGCTTGGAATATTTTAATTACCAAAATGCAGTCATGCATCAATCATGATTTGTGTTAGGCTTAGTAACTTAGCATATCTTTAGGGCTTATCCACTATTATAATTTAGACCTAGAATACCCCCCTCACCCCATGCACACACTCATGTGACCAGAAGTGGGGCTCGTAGAAGATAATTGGGTCATGGAGGTCCTGCACCCATGGGTGGGTGAGCGTGCTGTCTGGAGGTAGGGTGTGATGGGAACAGGCCGTCACTGATTTATGATCTGGCTTAGATCTCCCAATTCATCATAGCTGTTGATGCACTGAATAGAGCACTGCGGTGTCTACAAAGCTGGGTGCTACAGCCTCTCGCTAGTGTCATGTTTATGTCTCGAAGCAATAATTCAACTTGACATTTTCTTGTTGACCTGTCACATTTTATCAGATCTACAATCTCAAGCTCGTAGGATGTGTCATGTTCCATAAAATGCCACCGGTGAAACCATGACATCATCACTACTGCATCCACCTCTCAGAAGTTACAAAAAAGTGGAAGAAAAGTCATCTAACAACTTAAAGAGATAACCAGACCCTAAACCTATTGGAAAATATCCAGTTTCCCTTATAATAAAAGAAACGTGAATTAAAACTCACTGAGACAGAGTTTCTCACCATCGTACTGACAGGAATTCCTAAGCCTGCAATGTACAATGTGGGTGAGGATGTGAAGGCCACAAAATGATAAACACAACCTCTGTAGAGAAAAATTTGTCAGTCCCTCAACACAACATAAAGCATGCGCCCACCTGCACAGCAATCTCACATCCAGGAACTTCCTCCAAGCATAGAGCTCGTACGATTATGCTTATGTTGGAAATGACATGAACATGCAGATGTGAGATATGTGTTGAATAAACTACAGGGAGCACACTGAACATAAGGCTGAAGAAGTCAAGGAAGTGGCATGGACTCATTTGCAGAAGATAATACTAAATGATAAAAGCAAAGCACAGATGAGCCTGTGGAGCATACTATTTTTGCCTAAAATAGAAAAAAAAAAGTAAGAAAAAAAAATGTGACCTCTTATAAAAAAAGAAACCCAAGAAGGACAAAGTAGAGAATCCTGACTTAGGAAGGAGAACAGGGCTGAAGACCTGAAGCAGCGAGCACATTTTTTGAATTTTTACCAAGATTTGACTTTCAGAAGCATGTCCACGCCCCACACAAGTTTTTCAAAAATAATTAAATCAACAAAGAATGGGAGAGAGAAATGGAAACCTAACATGGAAAGCAAATGAAAATAAACAAACCCAAATGCATTGAAAATGAATGCAAACCATAAATAAATAAAATAAATACTGGGCAGCTGCGTGACAAATCCCAGTAACCAGCACAGTATGTGAGTGTGTCCCTTAGTCAAGAATGGAGCTGAGGCCTGGGGGGATCTTCTGGAATGTTCGCTTTCCCCGGTAGAATGAACAAAGCAGTTTACATTTATAACAAGACCGAGCAAATGAGTAATCTACTGATGGTGTTCTCAGGATTCAGGGTCCTAAGGAAGGAAGGAAAACATTCATATGCAGAGTGAAGGGAAGCAATAAACAAACACTTTATTCAGGGGAGGCATAAGTTCCTGCAAACTCATCATTTCCAGAACCCGCACACGTGTGTGTGTGTGTGTGTGTGTGTGTGTACATACATGCGCATGTGTGTGCTGTGATGCAGCAGCTGTACCACGTCTTGAGAATCAAGTTGTACGATTCTCGGCATTTTGTGAACCAATTTTTTAGCCCAAGAATTGTTAAAACAAAATGAATGATATTAAAGACAAAAATAACATGTAAAACTCATATTCCTTAATTATTTCACTACATTTTATTCTTATGTGTCTTTGAGGTTATTTACATTTATTGTCCTTATTGTCATCTGGTCATCTGGTGGCATCACATGGGTAGGTTAAAATTGACCATAGATGGAGAACTTTCCCCTAGACCAAGGAAATCACTAAATGCTACAAAGAAAAACCTTCTCTTTTTTCAAAAAATCTGTTGTCAAATGTGTACCAGAGAGCACTTTACATTGAGTCCATACATACATTGTCTAGTTCTACTCTGATTCAACTTTCCTATGTGTCTGAAACAGTTCCAAGTTGTAAGTTGTAAAGATGCACATCTAAGAATTGGTAGAATAAGGTCTTTGCTCACTTCTTTATGGCTGTCAAACAGTTCTCTACATCCCCTGAGGTCAAGGAAGGGCAGGAAAATATCTTATGCACCACTATATTTGGTGCTTAGGAAAGAATATTCCCCAAAGTGGATGATTGGCAACTGTATGCCAAATAACAAAAAGATAAATAAATGGCCAATCATTCACACTGAACAGTTTCAACTAGTCCATGATTTGTCATAGTTAGGTCACGATGAGCCAGTCACAGAACTCCAAACTTCTAGCCAACCTCAACTTCATAGACTGCTCCCTCTGGCGAGCTTTCTGGAGTCTTTCAGCACCCAGGCTGGTATCTCCTGGCCTCCCTCCCCCTCATCACCAGGAAGACAAGGACACAAAAGGCTGTTGGCATCGCTGCCAAGTCCTTGGCTACCAGAGCAGAGTCCAGTATGTAGCGGTGTCTTGATTAATGGAAATGGAATTTCTCCTGGCGTTTCTTCTACAGAAAATAAAACCAAGCCACTTTCCTTCTTGGATCAGCGCCCTCTTCCGTCATCAGCATTCATACATCCAGTCATCCGCCTGCTATCAACAGCCATGTGACTTTGAAAAACGAGGGAAGTTATTCCCATGGAAACAAAGCAGTTTTCTCAAATCCACTTGATAATATTTTGGATGACAAGGAAATTACTCAGTGAAAGTAAAAAGTGACCAAAGGGCACAAGTGCCCCTGGAGAGTTGGGGAAATCAGATGACACAGGGTGCCTACTCTGTGCTGCGGTGGCCCGTGATCCACTGGGAATTCAGAGTCCCATCTGCTGTGCGTAACAGCTCCTCTGCAAACCTGCCGGGATGTGCTTGGCTCCCTTCCTATTCGCAGATAGCCCTGACGTCTCATTTGCTTCCGCTGTTTCTACAAACCCTTCCAAACCTCCTGTCTCATTCACAAGGCAGAAGAGCTCACCCACTGCCTGGACTCTGAACTGCTTCCTGCTGAAGAGAGGTCCCCGTGTCATGTTTCTCCTTTCACTGCACTGAGAGAGAAGTGTGCAGCAGAAGGAAGGAACGCTCCGAAAGTCCCAGGCCAGTTAGCCCCAGAGCCCGTTTCAGGACTACGGGTCCTGAGAAGCAGCGGTGGGGTTGGCTCTTGTGTCTTAGCACAACCCGCCCAGTGCTGCTTCTGCTGTCCCATGGGAGTGTCTTTTGCACAGATGGGCTCATTTAAATAGGCAGTATTGAGTGCTGACTCTGTCAGGCACTGCCATAAGGGTGTGACAGGTACTGACTCATGTAACTCTCACTACACCCCTATAAATTAACCATTAATTATGCTCACCAAACAGTTCCAGTTTCCCACATCCCAGGCACTGTCAAAACCCCAGGGCTTGGGCAAGGTCTTGTGATGAGCTTCAACCCATGGGCTGTGATCAAAATGATGCAGGTGGCTTCCGGGCGGGACAGCTGAGCACCAGCCCCTCCAAGTTCTTAACCCTTTGCCATGGTTCCTGCAATTTTCACAGCTAGTCAGCACGCTTCATAAAGAGGCAGTTTCCCACACACTGTCTACAAAATCTCCAATTTTTTTTATGAGAACCAAGCCTCAGAGAAACTGGGTGTTTTTCTCAGGGTCACATGGTTGTTAATAGTCAAAGGTTGGGTGAGCACTAGATTTTTAACTTTAGAAGCAAGGCAGGTGATTTGAATAACGAATGAGCTTCTGACAATAGAGAGCAGAAGAGCCAAGTGCAATGATTTTGGGATGTAAGACAGATACAAGCCTCTACTTTCATAAACCACTGAGATCTGGAAGGCTTGTTACTGCAGAAAAATCCAAACTCTCAGAACCACTGTGTGAAGCAGATTTTGCTACTGTCCTCTTTTTGCAGATGAGAAAACTGAGGCATAGTGAACCAAATAATGAGTCTAAGGTCACACAGCTGGTAAGCTGTAGCGGCGGCATTTGAACCCGGCTAGCCCTTCTCATTTATCATTCACAAAGGAATCTCCCACTGCTCAAGACCAGTACTACTCCCTTTGGGACCATAGAGGAGGAACAATAGCTTGTTGGGCTACTGCAACAAATTGCTACAAACCCCATGGCTTGAATGGACAGAAATGCATTCTCTCCCAGTCCCAGAGGCCAGAAGTTCAAAGTCAAGGTGTCATCATGGCTGTGCTAATTCTGAAGGCTCCAGGGTACAATCTGACCTTTTGCAGCTTCCAGTGGCTCCAGAAATTCCTTGTTTCATGGCCACATCTTTTCAGCGCCTGCTTCCATCATCACATGACCTTCTCTTCATCTTCTCTGTCTCTCTGTTTGGATTTTTCTGCAGTAAGTGTCCTTATAAAAGACACACTTTATAAGTGACTGGATTTAGGACTTTTTATGGTTTAGACTGAGACTGTCCCCAAAGACCTCATGCTTTCATTGGCAGGGCTTTTGGAAGGTGATTGACTTGTGGGAATGAAATAGCTGACTTGCTGTTCAAAGTAGGGATGTGGTTCGAAGAGTCTGATCACCAGGGCTTCACCTGGAGGAGTGTGTTTCCTTCCCTAACCCCTTCCTGCTCTCTTTGATTCCTGGCCACCAAGTTGTGAGCAGTTTTCCTCCACCCTGGCCCTTCTGCCATGATATTTCTGGGTTCTAACCCTACCTGCCATGAACTTAAAATTTCTGAAACCATTTGCCAAAATAAACTTCCTCTCCTTTCAGTTGAGGGTGTCTGGTATTTTGTCTCAGGAATGGGAGAAGTGACAAAGACAGGACCCACCTGGATAATCTGGGGTTACCTCCTGATCTCAAGATGTTTGAGGTAGTTACAACTGAAAAGAACTTATTTCTAAATATGACCACATCCTGTCATTCCAATGGACATGAGATTTTGGATGATCTACTCAACCCAGTACAGAAAGGAGTGGTAGACACCTACCCTGGACACAGCCTCTACTGCCTTTCCCAGAAATCAGTGGATTATTTGCAATGAGCTGAATGTTACATTGCCTCAATTTCATGTTCAATTCCTAGCTTTCCAGGTACCAGTGATAAGAGGCAGGGTCTCCAGGAGATGATGAGGTAATGAAAATGCAATCGCATGAATAGAATTAATGCTGGAATGAAAGGGACCCCAAGGAGCTCTCTTCCCACTATATGAGGACACAGTGAGAAGCTGATAGTCTGTAACTCAGAAGAGAGCCCTCATAAGAATGCAGCCAGCATTTGTTGTTGGTAGTTTTCTTTATCCTAGCCATTCTTTCTGGAGTGAGATGAAACCTCAGTGTGGTTTTAATTTGCATTTCTCTAATGACCAATGATGCTGAACATTACCAACAACAAATGCTGGAGAGGCTGCAGGGGAAAAAGGAACTCTTCTGCACTGTTGGTGGGAGTGCAGACTGGTGCAACCACTGTGGAGGTCAGTCTGGAGATTCCTCAAAAAGCTGGGATTGGAAGTCCCATTTGACCCAGCTATTCCACTCCTAGGCATATTCCCAGAAGAACTGAAAACATCATACCACAGTGATATATGTGTACCCATGTTTATAGCGGCACAATTTATAATAGCCAGATCTTGGAAACAACCTAAATGCCCATCAACTGAGAAATGGATAAAAAAAGATGCGGTATTTTTATACAATGGTGTATTACTCAGCTATAAAGAATGATCACATTGAGATATTTATAAATAAATGGATGCAGCTCGAGACTATACTCATAAGTGAAATAAATCAAACTCACATGTGTAAATATTGTATAGTCTCCTTAGTCTAAGCAATGGTGAGAATGCATAAGATACAAAAAACTCAGTAATTACAGTGAAAGAATAAGAATCTCCTTAAAGGGGAAAAATAATATCTCAGGGAAAATGAACAAAAAGAAAAAGGAAAGGAAAAGAAAAATATCTAAAAGTTTATAAACACACTTAGGATATCTAAGATGATTGTGCTACAAACTCTATAAGTTCTTGGAACAAAATAGTTAACATTCATTGGATTGGAACAATTGTGCATACTATTTTATGCTGATCTGAAGATCATTATGTAAAATAACAAGCCTAATTATGCTCATACCACCTTGTTTAAAAGTCCTATACTGTCAGTGTTCTGGGCTCTTTGCTATTGTTTATATGTCTTTTTCGTTTCGTGTTTTTCTAGGAATTTGTATTGTTTTGTCTTGGTTTGTTCTGTTTTTCCCTCTAATACAGAAAGGATAGTTATGCATATAAAGACTCATGCATGCATAGAACTTCTAAAGTGTTTATGACAATCGATAATATAACGCACGATGAAATGAACAACTGTTTTGAAGAAAAAGAGACACTAAGTGCTGATTCCATAGTCTCATGCTGTGAAATCCAGCAATACTATTATTCTTTGTTAAGAGTGATTTTAGTCTATTTTGTTTTGTTTAATTTCAACATACATGAAGTTATGGACAGCTATTTTGAAGAGAACAAAAAGCATTATGGCAGCCACTGTTGACTTCCTTATTGTCTGCTCTTGAAGACCTAAAATGCCTTCATCATCCTGTTCTGATCAGTTCTATACTATTTTATTTTGTATGAATTCATTGTATGTGAAGATATGGAAGAAAGCAAGAGACAATATGATAGACAGTGAAGATCTCTGGTTGTCTTGCTTTGAAATCTGTGTCTCTTACATTGTTATATTATGATCTGTTTTGTTCTGTTTAATTTTACGCTCTTTAAAAATAAATTTTAAAAAAAAGAATCCAGCCAACAGCCTGATCCCTGACTTCTCGCCTCTAGAGTGCTAACAAATAAGTGTATGTTGTTTATATGACACCCAGTGTATGACAGTTTGTTATAGCAACCCTCACTAAGACAATGCTAGTGCCAATAAGTTTTCAACTAAAACTTTGTTTCAAAGCTCTGCAACTTTGGTGGTAGCGTGGAGGAGAAAGAGAAATAATCAAGAGTGGAGCCTTCAGCTTGCTTCACTCTTTGGTACCACTCAGCCTGAGATTCCATTACCAAAGCTCCAGTCCACACCAGTCCCTTCTTTGTTGGACAAAATGTTGCCTCAGTGAGAATCTTTGCTGCTCATCCATCATAACCTTCTGTGCTTTCCCACTGAGAAGGGACAGCCAGGCTCAAGCTTAATGATCATCCAAATTCCCCAAGTGGAGGGAACACAAATTCTCACGTTCTGATTTGGGAGGACGTACCAGTTTTGACCTCGAAAGAGGGACAGCAAACTAGTGGCCTCAAGAACTTGACCCACAGATGTGTCGTCTGGCCATACTCGCTGATTTTCTAGAGTGAGTTTGACTCTCCATTGGCCTGTAAACAAGCTATCTTGTTTTCTTGCACCCCACCCCCAAAAAAACATTAAATCTGGAGCTTTTTCAGGATACATTAATGTTCCTCACCACTCCCAACAGAATTAATTTCTTTCTAAAAATTCATTTCTGTCCTATACTAAAAATCTGTAATAATTGCCTTAACATAACTGCTCTGATTTCTAGAAAGTTAATAACTGTAACCTAATTATGCATTTCCAGTCCCCATCTCCTTGCTAACTCCCCCCCACCATCCTTTCTGTTCTGGCCACAATATGTCTCCAGCATCCAAAGGCCCCACACCCCTTGAGTTTCACCCTAACCATTAGGCTTCTCTGCTCATCCTAGAAAGAAAGATCAAAGAAAAATTTATTATCCCCAGGTGCCAGCGATTTTGGCAACCCTCTGAAATATGTAGGTAATGTAATAGGATGGCTGTGGCAGATGGAAAGGAACTAATCCTAGAGCCAGAGGCAACTGGGTTCAATCTAGTGTCTATACTTGCCTTGCTGAGTAAACTTCCAGAAAGAATAAATCCAAAGTATTGGCACATCCAAACCCTCATTTATAGATAAAGACAGTGATACTCTGCTGGTAAAAGTTAGATGAGCTAATGGAAATTAAATTACTTCAAAAATCTATGCAAATAAACAGACTGCAGAATCTATACATATATACAAGAGTGCTGCTATTTTTTAAGGCAAGCACTTGTCATTTCCTCTATCACAAAATGATTGATCTATGTACACTCAGAACTACCAACCAGCTCTTGGAGTCTTCAGTTTGCAGAGCTGCTGACAAGCGCACTGGAAGACAGATGTGGACAATGAGGAGCAATCACTTCAAAGGGCCCAGAGCAGCATCAATACCATTTGCATGCTTGGCGCTATTTCAGGAAAGGTACTTCCTTCCTGCCCATCCGCCTCCAATAGGTATCTGTGGATTCACTTTACAGTGATTATAACCTGATCTTCAATTTGACTGCTTATGTCAAAGATAATTACCTTTATCATCCATAATTATTGAAACCTGCTAAATCCTCACCATTACCCACCCTCTAAATAGGGGAAGGATTAAGCACATCAGCAGACAGGACCAAATAAAGGGAATGAAGTACTAGAACCTACAGTGAACTTTTCCCATCGTATATCTCTCTGTCCAGTTTACCGTGATGTGGAGGAGTACTAACCAAAAATAGTGGTGAACATTTATTAATATAGGATATGTATCCATAATCCAAAATCCCAAATGCTCCAAAATTCAAAAAAAAATGTTTATTGTTGCACAATATCACTAGTGGAAAATTCTACGCAAGACCTAATATTTTACATGTGACACAGCAGAGTCAAAATTCAGGTCCTCAAATATATTGTATAAATTATTTTGTGAGCTATGTAAGATGTATATGAAGCAAAATGAATATTGCATTTTAGACTGGGGTCCCATCTCCAACTTATATTATTTCAGATAGGTAGGTAATTATATAGATTGATGATAGATCAATAGATAGATAGATGTTTTAGAACATATTTTTAAATGTATATTTAAAATATACATTCAAATATTCCAAGTCTGAAATCTAAAACACTTGTTCTCATCTTTAGCCATTTAGGTAAGAGGTACTGCCTATTCCTCCATGTGCCATTCTTCCTCTTTAACTACTGCCTGTTACAGTTCTCCAGAGAATCTGAGTCAAATAGTGGAAAGAAGTGCTCTGGAAAGACAAGTGAATATTTAAAAAAAAATCTACTAAAATGTTTCTAGGGAAAGGCTATCAAGAAAAAAGCTGCTAACAAGATTATACTTGTTTTTGAAATGGAATATTACTAGTGGAAAAAAAGGGTTTCACTGAAATATTAGTCAGCTTTCATCACTATAACAAAATAACTGAGGCAATTAATTTATAGAGAGAGGTTTACTTTGGCTCATAGATTTCTAATCCAAGGTCAAGTGATCCCATTGTCTTGAGTCTGTGGTAAGGAGGAGCATCATGGGAGAGATGTAGTAGCACAGCAAACCACTCCTTTCAGAAGCCAGGATGCAAAAAGAGAAATAAGAAGAGAAAGAGGGCAAAGTCCTGCAATCCCTTTGAAGGTCTTGTCTCTAACGACCTACAGATCTTTTATCCATTATCTCCTAATAGCCTCACCTAGAGACTGAGACTTTTAACACACAGACCCTTGGGAAACTTGCCCAACCTATAGCATCTGACCTCATTATGATGCATATGTTTAGTCTTGCAACTCAAAATTTAAGCCCTGGGCCAGCAGCACTGCCTTCATTTTGGACTTTGTTAGAAATTCAGAATCTCAGATTCCCACCTAACCCTGCAGAGTCAGAATCCTCATTCCAGGATGAACCACCAGCACACTCTCCTTCTATATTCCTGGAATAAATCATCATGGACTTGGCAGCTGAACACACCACCTATTTATTACCCCACAGTTCTTTAGATAAGAGTTGAAAGTAAGGTGTGGTGGGAGTTGGCTGGATTCTTTACTCAGTTTTATGTATACAAAATCAGGGTGTTGGCTGAGGCAGGCTCTTATCTGAAGACTGCAGAAAAATCTACTTTAAGCTCACTGAGGTTGTTGGCAGAATATATTTGCACTGACACTGTAGGACTGAATTCCTTCCTGCTTTACCAGTTATGAGCTGGACCACTCCTGGCTCCAAGAGGCTACCCAAGAGTCTTCTAATGTGGCTTCCTCCATGTGCAAAGCCCCACTGCACTGAATACACTTAATGCACAGCTTTTTCTTCAAACCTCTTTGATATCCTGAGCTGTCCCCATTGGGAGAAAACTCTCTGCTTGTAGGAGCTTATGTGATCAAATCACTCCCACTTTAGCTCATCTCCTCCCGAAAGTCAACTGTGTCATAGAATCAGACATCTCTAGAATGACACCTCACACAGTCACGGGTCCCTGGGATTCGGATGGAACATCCTTGAAAGCATGGAAAGTCATCTTTGAATTATACTACCACACCACCAATTCTCATTACATCTCTGGAAACACTCTTTTACAGCATTTAAATTGTGGGCTCAGTTGCAGCATCAGTTCCTAAAATATATGACACAAGTATCACTCATTTGAGATTGGCCATTGTTCATTAAATCCTCCAAACAGCATAGGTGTGGATGTTTCCTTCTGATGGTCAAATAGCTGATCCTCAAAGAACTTCAGCATCCTATTAATTGGCAAGTGCACAAAACAACCAGTGTTTGAACCCAAACTCCTGAGTAAAAGTCCAGTGTGTTTCATCCCTGCCTCCTCCCTACACTTTAGGCCATTTTTAGTACATTATTATAAAAGCATCTCTGGTATTAAGTTCATTTTTACCCAAGTGCGAGAGACTGCTAGAATGAGTAATTTGTTCAGTAATTCATTCAGGTGTTGACATGCTGCTGCGTGATAGGCTCACTTGCTTGTTGTGAAAGGACCAACTAAAATCACTCTCTTCCCTGGAGTGCCAGTCAGCAGTAAAAGAACAGTTGGTCACTCCAGGAGCTGGTGGTACAGGGGGACTTTAACCGGTCTAGGAGGCTCGGAAAACCCTTCCAGACTGGTTTATGACTTGCAGAAGTAAACCTGAGCAGATGGCATTTAAATAACTTTCAAGAGGATATTCCTGGATCAGAGATCTGCATTCTAAAATGTCTCAAATCACACCTCCGGGGGAGGTGATGTAGGCATCCTCAAAGGCAGGAAATGTAGGTTCTAGACCTGGCATTAGTAGCTTTCATTGGAAATATCATGAGTTAGCTCTGATTCTTAGCTTGGGAAACTTTGGTTGGGGGAAAATAACTCCATGATCCTTCTGGTCAAGGCTGCTGTCCTGGAAATGGCAGTCAGAGCTAAGTGCACACTCATGCAAAGAGGATTCAGATACCTGGAAGCCACCTTGGAAGAAAGCTCTTCAGCTCTGGTAGCTCCAGGTTCTGCAGGAGGTCATAGGGCTGAGTGCAGAACCAGGTCTAATCACTGAGCAAAAGCCAGGAAATCTGGTGCCATTGGTGTGCCAAGAAGAGGTTGCCTGGAGAAACTCTGTGTATGCAACTTTCTGCAATCCCACCTCATGCCTTGGAGGCAACTTGGTTGAGTAATTACAAGGTCCTCTTCCAGCTATGAGACTCAATTCCTGCTAAAAACATTGACCGAGGTCCCTCAGTTTACTGAGAGACTTTTTCTCCCTTGACATTTTAACAGCTCAAATGGAAAACTCATGGGGACCCAGTTTCTGAAAGCTGATGAGTCATGTCATCAAGTTAAATGATGCCACCTGCATACTTTGTTCCATCTGGAAGTCTTTTCAAGTCTCTCTTTTTACAGAATCTGAGCAGCTGGCTGCCAGATGCCAGTCTCTGCCCTCTGAATTATGTTGGCAGCTTCTAGTTGGGATGATTTAATGACCAATCCTCACTTAGGTTGATGTTTAGTTACTTCTAGCCTGGATTTTTATTGTTATGTGGCATCAAAATTCAGGATGATAGAAGGCTTCATAAAAAGAGGGTAGAGATGAGCCAGGAAACTAGTCCCAAGGACAGGGTGACTGGAGCTGACAAAATTTCAGAATTTTTTGGTTTATGACTTTGAATGTAGATCAGTAAACAAATTAAAATACATAAATAAAATTAGACAAGCTTAGAGGCCATAATTCAAAACAACTATCAAAATCACAGTGGATTTCAAGTCTAACATTTATCGATGCATATCTGTGAAGCAAACTGACAACACCCAAAAGCATATTTAACAATCAAAAAATACTCATAATTTTTGCCAAATATTGCAGCATTCAGTGTCCTGAAGAGCATATGCCAGCTGAGGGCAAGAGCCGGATTACTCAAAATGCCTTCAGAAATTATTTTCAAGAATGTCTTTCTTTCTAAGTCAACTTTATTCACATCAATAAATTCAGCCATTTCCTATATACAGCTGAGTTGATTATGACACCTGCTGACCATTGCAGCCCCCACCACGATCAAGTTAGATCATCCTCATAACTGCAGAAGTTTCCCTGGGACCCCTCAGCATTCAGCCTCCACCACGACCCCTGCTCCAGGCAACACTGATTGGCTACATACCTATCAATGGATTTTGCCTGTCCTAGAAGCTCATATAATTAAATCATTACAAAATATTCTCCTTTGCATCTGGTTTCTTAGTGTTTTTGACTTCTCCATTGTAACAAAGAGCAGCTGTCAGTCTTTTTTGCTGAAAATTATTCCATTGAGGAGATTTATCACAATGTACTCATTTACCCTTGAATGAACATTCAGGTTGCTTCATGATTTGTTCCTGAACAATGACCCTTCACACAGATTTACGGTGGAGATAGGGCCGATTGTTTGTCTATTCACTTATCCATGGATACTTTTACTTCTAGGTTTTTTGCTAAAATGAACTATACTGCTATGAATATTTATAAATCAACATTTAGTAAATCTAGTCTTTCATTAATGTTGAATATAATTTCTGGATTTCATGATAAAGGTAAATATAGCTTTCTATGCAAGTGGCAAGCAGTTCTCTTTTGTGGTTTTATCATTTAGGCACTAGTATTGCATGTGGATTCCTCTTGCTACGCATTAGCCAACTCAGCGCTGCCAGCCTTTAGCCATGCTAGAAAGTGTGCACTATCACCTCACAGTACTTTTAATTTTAATTTCCCTGATGAATGAACATTTAAGACACTTGTAAAGGTTGAAAGAGGAAAGACCTGGGCTCCAAACCAAAGAGAGGTTAATGAGTAGATGTCCATGTGTTCCACTGTGCCTAGAACAGTCCTAGTTTACTCTTCATGTCCTGGTGTAACTACTTAATAACATCCTGTATTGGTCCACTTGGGCTGCCATAGTAAAATACTATAGACTGGCTGTCTTATTTCCCACAGGTCTGGAAGCTGAGAAGTCCATGACTAAGGTACCCACTGACTCAGTTCCCTAGTGAGATTTCCCTTTGTGATGGACAGATGCTGCCTCTCCCATGACTGTGCATGACAAAAAAGAGCAAGCAATCTTGTGTTTCTTCTTGTGAAGATGCTAATCCCCTTATGAAGGCCCATTACCATGACCTCATTAAAACCTGATTACCTCCTGCACATTCTATCTCCAATTACCATCACACTGAAATGCTGGGGCTTCAGCATGAGAATCAGAACACAATTCAGTCCATAGCATTCCTATGATTAAATCTTGCCATGGAATGTGTATGTCAGTCAGTCTTTCATTATAATAACAAAATACTTCAGACAAACTAACTTATGAAATAGAATTCTCTTTATCGGCACACATCTGTGGTACATAATGATTACATTCATCATGGAGGGCTGGTACATGTGTCTAAAACATTTTTGGCTCACAGTTCTAGAGATTCAAAATCATGGTACCCACATCAGGCTGACTCAGGTGGGGACTTAATAGAAAATGGTAGGATTGGTGTGAAGAGAAGATCACAAAGGAGGTAGAAAGGAGAGGGGCAGGGAGCAGGTTTCTTCTCTTTATCATTGCCTCTTGAGAACTATCAAGGGAGTTGCAAAAGAACTAGATTTGTCCTCTTCTAGGGCATGTCCCCAATAACCTAAAGACCTCCCAACTGGCCCCTCCTCTTAAGTTTCCATGATTTACCAATACTACCATCCTGGAAATGCAGCCTTCAACACATGATCCCTAGGAAGACTCTTGAACCATATCCAAACCATAGTAATGTGAGAGGTAGTCTTCACCTCCATCTGTTTACAAAACTTCCCATAAATCTACATTTTTCATCAATACATTTGAAGTTGAATTTGTATATATTAGTCAATCTCCAAGAGCAGAATTTACCTAATGGTGCCTCATCACCTTCATACTAGAATTATTGTAAGTTTTGATTACATTAAAAAGTATACAGTATGTTTCTTATTATCGAACTATTAGCTTTTTTCCAAGTATAGCCTAGGGAGCATGAAGCTTATGACATAGAATATAATGCAAATTCAAAGGAGCACAGTTATTAATGAAAATATATTATGTTAAGTTTTGGCTAATTCTGAAAAAATATTGAAGATATATCCTCTCATGGTTTGTGTAACATTTTATTTTGACCCTTTGTGAATTGAAAGAATCACAGTCCATAATCAAGTCTGTTTGTCCAAGAAGGCAAAATAAAAGCTGAGCCAAGGATTCTATGCATCCCTGAAACCAAATCCAAGCAAAAAAATTTTTTGACTTTCTTCCCATTTCCTCTTTCATTCTGGCAATAATTTGCCATCAGTGTAATCATTTAAATTTTGCATATTGTATCTCCTTGTCAGGATTCACAATATGCTAACATCCTGTTCCAAGCATCATATCTGATAGCACTTAATGATAGTTGAAAATGGATAAAAACATATATGCCTACCTCCAATTTGCCTTATACATCTGACCACATTTTCACAATATAACCTTTCAAATTTGTTTTAACCTTATGTTGTTTTATTTGGCAACTTTTTACTAGGTATATAAACGCAAGATGTTATATGAGACACCCTGGATATTAAGTAGATATAAAAAAGTTTAAGACATGATTCCAACCCTTGAGGAATTCACATTTAGTTCGGGGAGCAGCACATACATGAGGAACTATGACATAAAGCAGACAGTGGTAAGTGCCCTTGAGTGAGATAAACGACTGCATCTTGAAAGAATTGAATGTCCTTGTAAATGATGCTTTTCCTTGCCAAGAGAGCTATGTAAGCAAGGATTAGCAGCCAAGTGAGGAATAAAGTTGTGCTTTTATTAACAGCTGAGAGAGTGCCCAGTAATACCACTCTCTGGCTTGGAAGAAGACAAACTGATCTCCGAAAATCTCTGACGCTTCCAAGTAGAGGTAAGCATTGCTACTCCCAGATTCCCACCCCCAAACCTGTAAATCCAATACTAAACCTAGTTTCCTAATCAATTATATAGACCAAAAGTCTACCACAGAGTAAAAGAATGATGGACCTACCCTTTGACTGATGATTTTCCTATACCTACACAGAACAAGAAAGCTAAAAACCCACTTAACCTGCAAAGAAGGAAGTTAGACAAAACCATTTACCACCTTTAGAAGATAAATAATTCCCTTGCTTCCCAGAGAAGATGGAGAGAATTCACTAGTGAAATATGGCTGATGATGTTCAGTCTTGGACCAAGAGGAATTGTAACTCCTTCTCTCTTTAGAGGGAAACTAGAATATGGAAGGAAGTTTTTTAAACTATTATCTCTTTTTCTGTGAGTTGAAGATGAGATTTGAACAAAGGGACAAGTCTTTGTCTCCTCTCAAATATAATTTTTACAAATGTGCTTTCAAAATAATCATTCTTTGAATCAAATGTTTCTTTGGAAAACGTGGAACATGTTATCCCTTAGAAGACTGAAGGTGTCCATGGTACCAATTTCTTGTCCTTTCCTATATCTGGGTCTTGTGGTTTAAGTGTGTCCCCCAAAAGTTCATTTACTGGAAGCTGGGTGATGTCCAGGTAATACAACCTTTAAGAGATAAGACCTACAGGACAATAGCAAGGTCCCTGGAGATATCACTCTCAGAAGAGATTTATGTAGTTCTCATGGAACCCAAGCTAGCTCTCACGAGAATGAATTGTCACAAAGTGATTCTAGCCCACATACTTGGTCCCTTCTGCATGCACCTGTGCCCTTTTTGCTTCCAGGAAACAAGAATGAGATGCATCCAGGAAGCCTTCAGCAGAACATTGATATCACACTCTTCAGACCCACTAGCCACCAGAATCACTAGCCAAATTACCCTCTTACTAAGAAGCATCCTGTCTTAGATATTTCACTGTAGCAACAGAATACAGACAAAGACATCACGTCAGCTAGTAGGCCCTTTCACACTGACTCTGGCCTTGGACATGAGACTTGCTTGTGCCAATCAGTCAACAGGAAACTTGATACAAGCAAAGACTTGAAAAGGCATTTGCATATTTCTACCTCTCAGACTCTTATAATTGTCTAAGGACATGTCCAGAGTGTCCTGCTGGAAAATGAAACACGAGGAGCAGAGCCAGTTTCTCCAACCAACAACATCATAGATCCACCAACAGCCAGAAGACTGCTAGGCATATGCATCAGCCCCACTCAAGACTAAAGAACTACCTAGCCGAGCATTGTCAAGATCAGCAGAACAGTCCAGAGAGCCCACAGATTTACGAGGAATAATCGGTGATAGTCATTTAATTTACTAAATTTGGGAGAATGTAAACATAGAGATATTTGATTGATTTCCTCTTCTTGAAAATTTCTATATATAATTACTGTCATCCAAACTTATTTTACCATACACTTATTTCCATAGGGAATTTCAGTTATGATTCCACAGATAGTACTCCAGGAAATCACTGGGATAACAATAAAATTGCCTGAGGATGCTAATTTTAGAGGCACGATAAAAGACTTTCAAGATATGATGATGGAATGTTTAGGGGAAAGAAAGAAAATAAAACTGATAGCATGTGTTTAAGCACTTGAGAGGATGGTGCTATTAATGACAAAAACTAGGCAACTCAAGAAGAGTAGAGTTGAGGGAAAATAGTTTTGGTTTAGGGATGTGAAATCTGAAGGGAATGCACTATTTCCAGAACTAAGAGGCAAGAGACATTAGAAAAGCATCATGTCAGAAGCAAGGGTGGATTGGTTCTATCAATCCTCAGTGGTGAATAAGTGACTCACAAATCGGGGTCCTACAGAGAGACCCTAGGCAATGGTTGAATGTCTCTAATGTCATGATACACAGCTTGTCACATATGTAAAGGTCAAAAGTAGCAACATGACTTCTCAAGTTGGTAGAGTCCAGACTGTATTTCAGTCTACTGATTCCTTGGTCACCTTACTCCACTGCTAATGAGTCATTTTACCACTGACTGGACGTTGGCTCACGGGAGGGCAGCTTACCCCACTGGTGACCTAATCAAAAGCGTGTTGCATAAATAGCAGCTGAAAAAGCCAGAATCATTGAACTCAAAGAAAGGAAGAGGAAACTGGTGGGGTGGGGAGGAGGTTGTGAGTTGCTTTTGGGCATCTGAAAGTCTCTTATATGTGGAAAATAAAGCACAAGTATTCACCACTGCTCAGAGAATTATTTTACGCCTTGGGAAGCTCTGGGCCCTGTTCCCTGGGGGAGTTGAGTGGAAATGATCTAGCCATTTTCCAAGGCTCTAATCAGAAGTAGAGACAGTGAATTAGAACACTTTCCAGTCTTCTTCCAACCCTACAATTCTAGCCTACTACTAGATCTTTTCTAGACTCTTTTGCTATTTTGTCTATCTCCAGTAAGCTCATATGCTATCCTAAATCAGCAAGAAATTTAAAATGCACCTTCATATTTACCTACTGTATGAGTCAGTTTTCTATTCCTGTAGCAACGTACCTGAGAAAATAAACTTATAAAGACAAAACATTATTTTAGTTCACAATTATGGAGTTTCCGGCCTGTAGTGAGCCCCGTCTGGGGGCAGGGTGTGGGGGCTACAGTGAGACCTAAGCATGTGACAGTAGGATGTGTGACAGCGCAACATTGTTCATTTCATGGCCAAGAAGCAAGGAGATAGAGAAAAGGTCTGAGGTCCCAGAATTTCTTTTGGCGTCCATATGTCCCCAGTGAGCTAAAGACCTCACCCTAGATCTCACCCCATAAAGGTTCCACCACCTTCCAAAAGTTCCACTTTGGGGAAGAAACGTTTAACTCATGGGCCTCTGGGGACCTTTGAGGTCCAAATTACAGCACTCACCATGGCCAGAAGCCATAAAGGATGAATCAGAAACTACAGGCTTGAAGATACGACATCTACCCCTTCCGTGTCTTCAATACTCAACAGTGACAAGAACGCAGCAGGCATCCCTGACCTGAGGAAGGTCACCACCTTCTGTGAGTTCATCCTGAAGTGAAATGGTCTTTCCCTTGACTCCGAAGAAAGATCAAGCCAGTCACTCCTCACTCTCCGAGCTGTAGTAATGTCTTCGAGAGAAAGATGATTGCCGACAAGGCGAGTTTCTCCTTAGACCCTTTTCTTGATGTGTTCACATGATCAACAGAACTCAAGAAAGGCTTTTTGATAAAATCCAGAAAAAGCCACCTGGACTTCAAGCTATAATTTGAAACTTGGCTGCTGTGTGCAAGCTAAGGAGAAGAAATAAAGTTTACCAGAAGAGCACAAAATTGAACATATAAAAAATGTTCAAACTTCATAATTACATTCACATAGGAACAAGTTTGCTTTCCAAGAATAACAATCAGCTATAGTTATTTTAAGATAGCTTTCAGAAATGATCTGAACTCACCTCAGATATCAATCTAAGCAGTTGACACTAGGGAAAATACATTGTCTAAGCATATTCCCTTTGTCTGGAATGGAGAATATGTTTTCACCAGCACTGTGTTGCCTAAGTTCAAATCCTAGATTGGCTTCCAGTGGCTTTGTGACCATGACCTGGACACTTTACCTCTCTGTTCTTCCCACTCCTTATCTGTAAAATGAGGATGATGTTACTACTTTCTATGTTATTACTGGACTATAATATCAAGAGGATGAAGCAACAAATACATTTATAATACAAGCAAAACAGTGCCTGGTACATAGTTAAAGCTCAGTGAATGATCGTATTCACTGTCCCTACTGCTCTAAAATGACACTGGGGATAAAGATCAGAACATTTTTAAAGAGCTCCTGTAATGAAAGAGCTGTAGTAAAAGTACTCCAAATACCTGAGGTAAAAACAAAAATGCGTGAACTCAAAACTTCTGTACCTCTGTTTAACATAGCCAATAAGAAAAGCCAGTAAGAAAAACACATAGCCTGACCAGAGGGCAATTCTTACAAATTAACTCAATTAGCATTAATGGAACATTTCTTCTATTTACATTGTAAAAATCAACATCAGGACATGGTAAAACATATGTTTGAGTGAGAAAAGTTAAGTGCTAAGGAGACTACTTAACTTGTAACTTGATGTTTATAAATTCTTTTATCTTTTGCTTTGAAGGTTGCTTAGGAAATATGACAATAACTCATGGAATGATTTTCTTAATACATGTATATATTTTTAAGAATGGAGTAAGCTTCGCTTTCAGTATCTATTTCTTCACGAATCTTCCATGGTTTTCCATTTTTTGGCCCATTATTGAACAATTTAAAAACTTTAAATTTATACAAGTATTCAGTACTATATAAACTTTGCAAGAGCAAGCAAATGGAGATTTATGTTTAGTATAAAAATAGCTACTACAGGGTATAAAGCTTCAGTTTTAAAAGATGAACAAATCTTAGAGGTTTACATACCATAGCACTTATAGTTAACAATGCATTCTTAGTACTTAACAATTTGCTAATTGTTTAGCTCTTGTGTGTTCTTATCACATAAGAATAATAATGAGGGTAAGCAGAGGTTTTTAGAGAGATGGATATGTTTATGGCCTAATGTGGTGACGATTTTATGGGTGTAGACCTACCTCCAAACTTCAAGCTGTGTATATTAAATATTTACAGCTTTTTGTATGTCACTCACTCCTCAATTACATGGTTTTTTAAATTGCTATCATGTACTGTGCACGTATGATTGTGTTGGGTGCCATTCTGCACTCCCTACACAAATATGCATTTATATATAAAAATATATTCATATACACAGAGTCCACCAAAAACTGCATACACACTTCAGAAAAAGTAGTGTGATGGTTTTTTCAGCAGATGCTGTTATCCGCAGTGTAGGGGACTCAGAAGGACTGTCCTGCTGGTCCTTAGAGAAGAAATTAAAATGCCTGTGTAGCAATTGCCATGACCACGGTTACCCAAGAAGCAGTTCATTGGACTAATGAATGTCTGGAAGCTAACAGCCACCACTTTGAACACCCTTTGTAATTGTAGAAGCCAAGATAACAACATATTAATCTCATGCTGTCCCAATAAATGTAGTATTAAACTATTTATTTATATAAGTTTTTCTTTCCCTGAAAAGTGTATATACATTTTTTGGTGGATTCTATACTATATATATTCATGTAATCATTCAAAACGTTTTCCAGGTAGCTCTATTAGGAAGAGCACTTGTACTAGCTAACCCTGACAAATGTACCCCAAACTCAGTGGAGGAACATAATCTAGGCTTGTCTACATCTTCTGTCGATCAGGCCGCTCTCTTGAGCATCAGTCTGCTAAGAGAGGCCCCAAGGCTTGAGGTTCCTTCTATCTCTCCTCTGAGTCATTTGCTTCCAAACTCGTGGGCAGAGGACAGAGAAGGAATGTGGAGCTGCTGAAGGGCTCTTCACCACTTTGGCCCAGAAATAGCCCCCGTTACTCCTGCTCACGTCCCGCTGGCCAGAAGGTACCCTCATGGTCAACCTCCCTGCAAGGAAGACTAGGAAACGTAGAGGAACATGTAGATATCAGTACACACTGAAAGTGTCTGCCGTAGTTTACTCTCTGGCCACCATGTGTCCACTTCCTTCCCTCCTTCCAAACACAGAGGACATCTACATGTCTCTCAAAGGAATCAGCTTCACATTCCATCTGATTGCTGCATTGAGAGGAAGGCTAGGGCTTTCCAGCTGAGGAGTCTTCTGTGTGTGTCTGGCTGTCATCTTTTCTAGATCCATTATGAACTAAAATGGAAATGGTTTATGAATAAAACAGGTATATTCTCTCTCTCTCTCCCTCTCTATCTCTCACTTTCTTACACACACACACACACACGCTATCCAATCATGAAACAGCAATAAGATAACCACTACAAAAGTTCCCATTCAGAAAAGGGAAGAATAGAAAACACAGTAGTCATTGAGACCGAGTGTGGCCTGGCAAATGGTCACCCCCTTGTGGCTGGCATGCACCCCCTCTACGGCCTGGGTCTGCCTTTGGGAGACTCCCTCAGGCCTTCTGGGCTGCGGCCATCAGCTTTTCCTTCCAAGGGGCCCTACCAGCTCCTCCTTGGCCACCATGGGGAACCTGCCTCCACAGGGGCTGTTCCTGCTAGCTGAGAAGGTCTTCTCAGTCTTTATATATATATATATATATATATATGGCATATAGACATAAAACTTTTAATGCTACGGTTTTTGTTTTTGTTTTTGTACCAGGGATTGAACCCATGACCTCACGCTTGCCAGGCAGGCGCTTAAGCCACTGAGCTAAATCTCTGGCCAATGCTACAGTTTTGTCAGGATAAGATTTTTAGCCCCTTAAGAAATTGATTGGCTACTACAAGTTTAAAATGTATGCCCTCGTTTCCTTATTCTTTTTATTCGTGTTTAAATTTTAACCATTTCTTGCCTGGGCTCATCTCATTCTAGAAACACCACTACCAACGTGGCCAAGAGAAGCCAAAGCACACATAGTACCTTCCAAACTATGGTAACTGTTGAGATCACCTGATCTTTTGCCACAGCAAAGTTGGAACTTCACCTCTTCAATTGATATTATTCATTCCTTTGACATTTATTCACTGACAATTGGACCAATGCAACTGAGTCTTTGTTAGAGCATCACCACCTAGAGGCCACCGATTTTGGGATCAGTCAGGAAAAGTTTTGTTAGCTTCTATGATAAAAATCCCCCCAATCTTGGTGACCCATGAATAGGTCTTGCTGAGTACATACAACATACTACAATGCCTAATAATATTTGTTAAATACAAACACTGCAATAGAGATAGATAGATAGATAGATAGATAGATAGATAGATAGATAGATAGAGAGAGAGAGAGATAGATAATAGATATATACAAATAGGTTTGTTTGAAATAGTTGTATGTCATAGTTCACATGAAGGAAATCAGAGTTTAATGAAATGAAGGAAGATGTCTAAAGTCACACACTGGAAAGGGCAGACCAAGGATCCGAGCCCAGAGTTATGACACCACTGTCATTTATGCCTGAAGAATTCTCTTGGGAGAAACCAGGGCACGTGTAGACCTTATCTTTTTATCTGAATTCACTGAAAAAAAAAAAACTAATGTCTGAAAACTTCCCCATAGGGTTAGATATTTTCTTTCTTTCCACTATTTTATTCAAAGGTATTAGCTTCTATCCATTGCATAATAGTCATTTTAGGTGGATAAAAATTCTATAGCTTTTGAAATAATGAGGTTTTTGTCTTGAAATGTGTTTGCATAACTCTGCACAGTGACCATACTTAATGGCTTTTGCCTATGTCAATATTTCTATTCTCAATTGAATGGTCTACTTAGTTAATGTTTTCTAGTTACTTAAGGGATTTTATTATATAGCTATTCATTAAGTCTAGCAAAGGCATGCAACTGTTCTGTGCTTACTTTTATACAAGGTTTGACATTAACTATTCCTGATGGGAATGTACATGAAAATTGCTAAAAACTTTTGATTTGTCTGAAATGAACTATACTTCATTCCTTCAATATTTATTAAGCACCTTTGACTATCAGATACTGAGCAAGTCCTATTTGGAGAAGCACCATAAATTATTTTTTAAATTGCCATTTTCAGTTAACAACATTTTAGATTGGCTATAATTCACAAATTCTTGTGTGTGTATGTGAGAGAGAGAGAGAGAGAGAGAGAGAGAAAATAGCAGTTGGAAAAGGGATAAAATAGTAAAATTTATAACAGACTTATAAGCTAAAATGTCAGACAATTTATGCTGATTGCAGACTAAAATGTCAGAGGTTTTATTCAACTACATAGGCAAAACTTGAAAAATAAGTGGCCTTCCTAGAATCCATGATTCACATATGGAATGAAGCTTAAATAAGACCACAGTGCAAATAACATCACTTTACATATTTTCCCATTTCATAAAAAAGTACAATTATTTCAAGTTATCATACCAGTCAATGATGACCACTTATAGAAATAATTCTGTTTTGCAAAAGCAGTCCATAAACACAATATCACTAGTATACCTGTTCTATAAGTTGAGGCATAAATTTTCCCAAGTGCTCTTTTTGCTCCCAGTAAGATGATGCCTCTTAGTCTCTAGGTATCACTTTAAAAAGCAAAACTAACTCCAAGTAACACGGTACAACCGGCAGTGGATAAGAGAGAAAAAAATTACTTAGAACCCGAGACACTTGCTTTGCCTCTGCCTCTGTCTGAGGTTTGCGGGACACTGCCATTCTTAACGAGTGTATATACTAAGCACTTTGAAATGTGAGTATTATGGGAAGGATCACAGTTGCTTTAAATTATGGAAGTTGGCAAGTGCCTGGAAGAAGGAGTGGGAGGCTGTCTAAGCTGAGAAAGACAATTGCAAAACTTCCTACAACAGCATGAGCTCCAAGCTTCAAACGCATTCTCGTGCTCAGGCGAGCACTTTATTTTTCACCAAGTTGTTTTTCTGCATTGTCCTGGAGCAGCTTTGAACAATAATCATATTTTTGCTTTAAACATTTTAATGGTTTCTAAATTCATGGGACAACCAAAGAAAGAAAGCCTCATGTTTTGGAGAAAAGTTTGATAACAGCAATGCCCAGAAAAGGTAAGCCACTATTTACTATTTTCGCTAGAGTTTTTCTCTGTTTTTCCCTCCTGCTTGGATTTTGTCAAAATATGTACTGAAAGAACTTAATATGGTTACTTGTAAAGAAATGGGGGAACTTGTAGAAAGAATGTCAACAAATGATAAATCAGTAGCTAGAGATCCTCAGCAGCGATGTTTTCTCCTACTTTCTATTCTGCTTGACGCATGAGTCTCTGTAAAATATCTTTGACTATTTGGAAAAAGCCTTTTCTCTTAGAACATGCAGGAAGCCTTCAAAATCTCCAATATCATGAACCCAGCTTTCATCGGGCTACTACTGACGGGGTAGCTGATTGGGGTCAGAGTAGCTGTGTTTTCTTATTTCATTACATGCAATTTGACTTTTGGAGCCACGATTCTTCTAACTCAAAAAACTTCTCCACAGATTTTAATAACATTCCAAAACTTCTCTTAATCATGGTCACTGTGATTTGCTGAAAGCTCGTTTTGTAGAATATTTTTGTAATGTTAAATAAATCATTTGACTTTTTCTTGTAATGATATAGGAAGTTACACACAGGAAATATTACACATCCTTAGAGGAAAAAAACAATTAAATCCAGCATTCCTTAATTCAAGTCGCAATCGGCAGATAACGTTGTTATCTCAGGAGAGTGGCTGTGCCTTGTCAACCATACCTCTTACTAGGTAGGGGAGCAGAGAATTCTAAAAGACATCCTTGTTTTCCTAGGCATTAGTCATAGGAGAAGCATCTTGCAGTTTGAGGTGGAGAGCGTTAGTGTGCAGTGCGACACCTCTCTTTCCCTGAGAAGTTCTCTGTAATCAGTGTTCCCATCTTCCCAAGGCAAAATTCCAGGTGCAAAAAACCCAAATATCCACTGACATCCGCAAATCCTTCCTGCAGGCTAAGAGCTTTAACAGAGCCCACATTCATTCCTGCACGCACACATGTGTGCTCACGGGCAGAGGTTAAACATCTCTGTGGGTTTGATTGAGCTTGAGTACTCTGGGACATGATGGTGACCTCAGTCTGCAAAATGGACTGATAGAGAAGCATTTGCAATCAAGCTGTTAGGCCCGGGAGGAATGCAAGGTGCTGCCCGGGGTTGCTGCTCTCAGCCTAAGAAACCCTCTACCTCCACGCTGTACCAGCTGTTGCTCTGTTTCTGGAATATTTTCTCCTTCTGTGTCAAATCCTGGTTATATAAGGTGGCTTGTGGTGGCTTCCCCTGTCTTGTGGTCTCGAGGATTAAAGTCCGAAGATGGACATTCTTGGAAAGAAAATGAGACCGCAGCTCTATCAGCTCATTGCAAAGCTGAGTTGTCTCTCTCCATCTAATTGCTGCTGGAGTAAGTGACAGTGCTAATCCACGGTCCGTCTCCTTGCCAAGTCTCCTCGGTCCCTCTCCGCCCCCTCCACTTCCAGCCATGCCAGCCCACAGGACATTATGAGAGGACGCAGAGGGGTGGACAGGCAAGACTCCTGCCATCTCCTCCTTCCCCATCTTCTTGGCCCACCCAGGCCAGTAGAGGAAGCCCCCACCCTACCCAGAGAGGGCTCTCCGGGCCCCACCCATGACTTCATCGCAGGCAGCGGGAAAGCAGGGGTGGCCAGCAGTTGTATGGCGCCTGAGTGTACCCTGGGCATGGGTGTGGCCTAGAATTGCACAGTGTGGCATGACGTGGCTTCCCATCGGGAGCTCCCATGGAGGCTGGCGGCCTCAATGAAAACCAAACCCACCAGGCCCCACCCGAGAGCCCCGGAAGGCCCCGGGAAGGACAAAAACAAAAGGGCGATTCGGGTTGCTAAGAGCCCCAAGCCAGCTGACTCACTCCAAGCAGTCACTGGGGGGCTTTGTAATGAACCTGGACAGCGCCCTGGAAAGGACAGGTCAGAGTTGTCTCCAAAAGGGAGCTGAGGAGGGAGGCCCGCTGTGACTTCGGCATGCGTCCCGGCTGCAAAGAGGCCACGCGTGAGAGGCTTCCTCTGCCAGGGCCAGGCGAGGAGGGTGTTAACTACAAGGCTGCCGGGGGCAGTGGCCTTCCATCTGGCTGGCTTTGGGGTGCACCCAGTCTATGGACCGACCCTGACAAGCCAGGCTGAGAGGTCTGTGGCAGAGGAATAGGAAAGGGACACTGTCTTAATTCCCTAAGCTTTAACAGAAGGTCCATGTGGTGCCAGACTCTCCAGCCAGGCTCTTTGAAAGCGGTTTGACAAAGAAAAGTCAGACATTTAGCAGTGGCGCAGAAAGCCCCATACAGCACCAAAAATTGCTTTGCCTGTCAGCTGCTGGACTCAAAGATAGCTTCCCACAGAGTAGCATTTGAAGGAGATCTTGGAGAATGGGCCACTTACCATGAGAGCCAAGAAGCGACAAGGATGCCCAGACAGAGGCTGACGCTCCAGGGAACAGAGATGTAGGATCACAGCTACCTCGTAAACCAAATGGCCTTAGGGTAGCAAGGCTCTGTTTCCCAAAATGAGTTCCAGGGCACCTGGGTTTGGGTAGGTTGTTGATAAAAAAGTAACCCTGAGTATTTCTTGGTCAAGCAATTTGGGGAATGTGAGAAGCTGGGCACAACAGTCCAGACCAGAGCCTGGGCTCTGAGTTCACAAATGTGACTTCCAGTGCCAGCTCCACCCTTAATTGCCTTGTGAACATGGATCAAGTCAAGCATCCTTTTCTCCATCTATCAGATGAGGGAGCAAACATATCCATCTCCTAGGGGCATCCTGAGGACCAAATTAGAAATCCACATAAAGGCTTACTGTCAAAGTGCCTGGCATGTAATGTGAGCTTAATGAATGCCAGCTAACATTAGCTATTGATGCTGGTTCCTTTGCAGTGGGACCTCATACACTTTTCTCTGATTAACATGTCCAATGGTTCCCCATAAGTGATTAGATTCTGGTGTTTTCCAAACTTGTTTGACCAGGAAATCATTTTTCCTCCTGAAGAGTAACACAGAGATCTTGGATCCTTCCTGGAGAACGGTGAGACTTAGTTGGTCCATTGTGTTGAGACCTTCTGTCCCTAAAAAGTTCAAATTTTTCAAAGACTTAATTGAAATATACCAGTTTTCATCAAGCTCTTCACAGATTACTGTCCCCTATTTTTAAGGGCCAGAAGCCCAACAACTGGAATTCTCACATCTAAAAAAAAAAATCAATTTTTTAAAAACCATTTTCAACTTTTAGAAAGAAAAGAAAATTGACAGTGAAGGAAGATTTTGGCAGCCATTTCATCCTTAAAAAAATCAGCCATGGCCTGCAGTGTAAGGACCTATGTATAGGAGAAAATGCAAAAGAGAGGCTCCCTGAGAAAACAGGGTCCTACTTTCAAGGAGCTGTCAATTGAATGGGGAAAATAAAACATGTTGTCTAGTATCATAGCATGTAAAATTAGATATTGTTAGACATAATGGAAGAGAAGTTCAAAGCATATAAGAATTTAATGAAAACTAAGAACAAGAATAATTAATCACTTTCCTAGATATCTACTGTGTGCAAGGAACTATTTGTGCTAAGCCTTTTACGATATTATTAACCCATTTATCCCTTAAAGTCAGGCTACAACACCGAAAGGCAGAGCTCCAGAGAGTCAGTGACCCGCCTGCAGCCTTTCAGAACCACGGTAGTAAGGGAAGGTCTGAAACTTGGGTTCACCTGATGCTGTAACCCTCCCCAGACTCTCCAAGGGAATAGCATAAAATTTGGCCTTGGGGATGGAGAAGAGCTGGCAGGGGGCATTCCAGGAAAGGAAAGGAACATCAGCAAATCACAAGAGAGCATAGCAGAAGGCGTAGCCAGGAAATCACCCTGGCAGAACACAGTGCTTCACAGAGAGCACGGAAAGATGACCTAGGAGACTGGGGTGGAATCGCAGGAAGCCTTGAAAGCCAAACCTGGATGTTTGTTTTTGTTGTTTTTTGTTTTTTGTTTTTTTTATGGACTAATCAGTAAAGGCTGGTAAACAAGAAAGTACTGTGATGAGTAAAATGATTTAAGCTGATGGATCTGTGCACAGCAGGGACAGAGACAAAGCTTCTCATTACCAAGCTCGGTGTGTGTAGGCAGGAGATAGCAGGCAGCACAGCCCGCAGAGGCTCCTACCAAAACTCCACCCTCAAAATGACCACCTTGAGCCTCACTATTCTTAGCCATTCTCACCCCGCCCCTGTCACCCTGCCACTATCCTCTGTACCCCACTCCTCTGCATAGCGAACTCCTCACCACATTTGGGGCACCCCTCCTCCCTGACATTAGTCTAGAGAATCAGAGTTCTGTCCTTTGCCTTCTGTAGATTATGTTAAACTCTATAAAACTGCTCACCCTAAGCCATTTTATTTCCTATAAAATGCAACTTTACATAATTCCAATATAATCTAACGATGTAAGAAAAAACTCACTTCTTGAAGACAATATATATGGCAGCCCTGTGACAAAAAAAGACATGTGACAAAAATATATTGATTCCCCACCATTCACCCCTATGCCTGAAGGGGAACAGTATCCAAATACAGGGCATGATCAAAATGCACAGTGGATATTTAGATCACTAAAAAGCATTTATTGCAGTAAAAGAAGCACTGTCATTAATTCTGCTCAGAATAATTAATTATTATTAATTCTCCCCCTCACTTCAAATACACTCATCCTGGCATTTCTTGTCTCTCTTCAAAGCATTGCTAGATGTCCTCTTCCATGAGTCTTTACAAAGTGTGATCAAAACCACAGGGAATGCTGCTGTCGAGGGAGGCAGACTCATAATAAGATGGCAGTGTGTCTTCATCCACTTTATTTACCAGACCTGGCACAGTGTCATTTCTGGCTCTTCCCCAAAATCAGAATAACTATGAAAGCGAAATGTTTTGAACCAGTTCAGATACTGGGCCAGCCGTAACAGGGCCCCGAAGATGTTCACACGGCAGGACTCCCAGAACTGCCTCAGAAAGTGGCAGCAGTGGAGGAATAAGAGTGCTTGAGTGAAGGGCAGGGCTGTGATGGGGCAGTTGGCAATGTGCCTTTTACCGTAAGGAAAATTTTAAGGAAAATTTAAACATTCGCCATACTTTTCAATCATCCTGTGCAGTCATCAGAGTTTATCTCAACTATATATTTAATTTAAACTTTTACTGTTTTTACTCAGTACACCTCATAGGCATTAGAATGTATCCAATTTATAGACTGCACCTAATAAAGCCATCCCGTCCATGAAAATGCCACTGGTTCCAGAGAGGTCTTTTTTGTGCACAGTCTGGCCCTTTTTAACAGCTTCCAGCCAGTCTTTGTTCTGATGTAGAAGGGAGGGTCCTCTGGCATTTTAAATACATGCAGACTGTCATCCTCTGCTTTTACCACCCTCCCTTGGGGAGGGTTTCCCAGACACTCCATGTGACCATCGTGAAGCAGATGTGCAAAGTTGGTCACCAGATTCCTAGTGGCTCACACATCCATGCCAGCTCCATTTTGCTACCTGAATGGAGATGATGGAGATGGAGATGGAGATGGAGATGGAGATGGAGATGGAGATGGAGGTGGAGGTGGAGGTGGAGGTGGAGGTGGAGGTGGAGGTGGAG
>PVLA01010108.1:0-67214 GCA_004027455.1 Hydrochoerus hydrochaeris | reverse complement strand
TATCACTGTTTTATCTTGACTGATTTTATTTGAATCTGGTATGCTTGAGAGTGTCGAGTCTGAGAGTAGGGGCAACTACTCTGAAGATGACAGGATTCAATAGGATACCCATTCTGGTTTGATTGTTAACTGCCTTTGAAGTCCTATAATGTCTCCAATGTTTAGATTTTATTAATAGTGTAATGCAATGCTAAGTTTATACTATATTTGACAATATAGACAATTTTATTGAAAATAACAAGAGACATCATAGTGACTACTGTAGATCACCTAGTGTTGTGTTTTTGTATGTTCTTTTCATTTCATGTTTCTCTAGGAATTTGTATTGCTGACTTGTTTTGATTTGTTTCTCCATCTAATACAGAAAGACTAGGTATATGTGTAGAGACTTATACATGTGTAGCACTTCTAAGTAGTTTATGGAATGGATTACAGTTATTTTAAAGAAAAAAAAAGGAAAAGATTATTCTAAAGGATATAACTGCATGTATGAGTATGTGGAATTAATAACCATGTTGCTAAAGTTTTAGTTGGATGGATGAACAAAACTGACTGCAGTCTCACTGGATATCCACTTTGTGGGCTTTACTTTTGTAACTTAAACAACTGCATCTAAGAGGAAAGTATGTAATTATCAACTAGTGATTTCTTACTGGTTACTATTTTTGTTTTTTTGTTTTGTTTTTGAGATTTTGTATTGTTTCTACACTCTTTCTGTTTCAAAATTTTTTCTTTAAATAAAAAAATTTTTTTTAATTTTGCATGTTTATATCTGATAATCTGAGTAACTCTTTCAAAGATAACCATGCAAAATAGCATTAGTTATGTTCCTACCACCTTGTTTTGAAAGCCTATCTCATTATTGTTTTGGGCTCTGTTATTGTTATTTATTTGTCTCTGTTGTTTTTTGTTTTTCTCGTATTTTGCTTTGGTTTTTTATTTCATTTTATTTTATTTCACAGAGAATAAAACAAAAGAGGACAGAATAAAGCAGATCAGAGTAGAACAATGTAAGCAACCCAGCACTTCACAACAAGACAATTGGATATTAACAATAGCTACCATAATGTCTCTTTCTTTGAAATAGTTGAGTATAGCTTCACACAAAGTAATATCAAACAGAACAAAATAGAATAAAACCATTCAAGAGCATGAAAGTATTACAAGGCATTCTGAACCAAATAACAGAAAATGAACAATGGTTACTATAATTTCTCATTTCCCATTAAAATTTTATTTATACTATCATACATATTAAAATCCAGTAAGACACAACATGATAATGGTAATAGAAGAATAATGGTAATAGAAGAACAAAAGCATGTTAGGACTTCAAAGCAAGATGATGTTAAGTCAGCAGTGACTTCCATATCGTCTTGTTTTCTTCAAAGTAGCTGTTCATACACTCACAAATAATAAAATCAAACAAAACAGAATAAAACCATTCCAACCAATGAATGAAAACATTATAAGACTTCAAAGCAATATAATGGGAAACCATGATTACCATAAAATCTTATGTACACTTAGCATTTCTTACATTAGGGAGGCTATATAGTATTTATACATGTGATTTTGATTTATTTCACTTATGAGTATGGTCTCAAGTTGCATCCATTTATTTATAAATATCTCAATGTGATCATTCTTTATAGCTGAGCAATACTCCATTGTATAAAAATACCACAATTTTTTTATCCATTCCTCAGTTGATGGGCACTTAGGTTGTTTCCAAGATCTAGCTATTACAAATTGTGCTGCTATAAACATGGGTGCACATATATCACTGTGGTTTGATGTTTTCAGTTCTTCTGGGAATATGCCTACAAGTGGAATAGCTGGGTCAAACGGGACTTCCAATCCCAGCTTTTTGAGAAACTTCCAGACTGACCTCCACAGTGGTTACACCAGTCTATACTCCCACCAACAGTGCAAAAGAGTTCCTTTTTCCCCGCAGCCTTGCCAGCATTTGTTGTTGGTAGTTTTCTTGATCCTTGCTATTTGTTCTGGAGTGAGATGGAATCTCAGGGCAGTTTTAATTTGCTTTTCTTTAATGACTAATGATGATGAACATTTTTTTCATGTATTTATTTGCCATTCATATTTCTTCATCTGAGAACTGTGTGTTCATCTCAGATGCTCATTTTTGGATTGGGTCTTTGAATTTCAGGGGTCTGATTTTTTAAAATTCTTTATAAGTTCTAGACAGAAATTCTTTGTCTCAAGGACAGTTCACTAAGGTTTTTTCCCAGTTTGTGAGTTTTCTTTTTACTATGCTGGAGATCTCTTTCAACATGCAGAAACTTTTTAATACAACGTGATCCCAGTTATTGATTCTGGAAAGTACTTCTCGTGCAGTTTGGTTCTTGTTCATGAATTTTCTACCTACCCTTATGTCTTCAAGATTTTTACCTACTTTGTCTTGCAACAGATTTAGTGTTTCTGTTTTGATATTTAGATCTTTGATCCATTTGGATTTTAGTTTAGTACATGGTGACAGGCATGGGTCTAGTTTTAGTTTTCAGCATATGGATAGCCAGTTTTTCCAGCACCATTTATTAAAGAGACTATCGTTCTTCCAGTGAACATGTTTGGCCCCTTTATCAAAGATAAGGTGGTTGAGTGTGTTTATAGTTGTGGCTATATCTTCTAATCTATTCCATTGATCTTCAGATCTGTTTTTATTCCAGTACCATGTTGATTTTATTCCGGTAGCTTTGTACTATAACTTCAAGTCAGGGACTGTGACACATTCTGCTTTGCCTTTGTTTTTTGTTTTTCCCTCTAACACAGAAAGGATAGATGTACATATGTAGGCTTACACATGCCTAGAACTTCTCCTAAAGAATTTATAAGAATTGATTTTATTACATGTAATGTATGAACCGCTATTTTTAAGAAAATGAGACATTATATTGATTTCCTATTATCTTGTTTTGAAGTCAAATAATGCTTTTATTTTTTTATTGGTTTTAGCCTGTTTTCTATTATTTGATTTCAATATGTGTGAAGGTATGGACAGCTATTTTGAAGAGAACAAGTGACATTATGGCAGCCATTGTTGATTTTCCTGTTGTCTTTCCTGTTTGAAGGCCAGTAATGCTTTCATTCTTTTGTTTTGATCAATTTTATACTGTTTTATTTTGTTTGAATTCAATGTGTGTGAAGATATGGACAACTATTTCGGGGAGAACAGGAGACATTGTAACCATGGTTGATTTCCTGTTGTCTTGTCTTGAAATCTTGTGTTACTTGCATTGTTTTATTCTGATCTGCTTTTTTCTGTTTTGTTTTGTTTTGCTTTATTCTCTTTAAAATAAAAAAAAGAAGATATGGTATTTTTATACAATGAAGTACTCCTCAGCAATAAAGGATAAGTTTGAGGCTTTTATGGGTAAATGGATGCAACTTGAGACTGTTACAGGCAGCTGAGCTAGTTAGAAACATCATAGGCTGTCACACAGGGCCAGGCCCTCAAAGAAACCGGCACAGAGCACCAGATGTCTGATGACCCTGGGGGAGACACACACCTCTTGCTGTGGGCCAGACTTCCCGACAGAAGGCAAAACAAATGCAACCACAGCCTTAAGTATCATCCTTAGGGATTAAGCCTGGATCACCTTGAGAAGTCAGGAGTCCCCATCTCAACGCCCTATAGGAAGTAGTCACTGCTCTCTAAGAATGCCCACCTTCTATGTAACTCGCTTCCCCATTTATTCCCAATTTAATCAATTTTATTTGAACAATTAATCTTACTGGCTAAACTTAGCTCTGTCCTGCCTCATGCCCATCTACCTCACAAGTTCCCAGTTTTCCCCAATTTTAGACCCACCTCACCTCATGGTTTTACTCTATAAAAAACCTGAGAAAATACAGAATCTTTGGCAACCCTCTTGGGACCCCTTCTGTCTGTCTGTTTGTCTGTCTGTCTGTCTCTCTCTCTCTCTCTCTCTCTCTCTCTGACAGAAGCTTTCTTTCTCTCAATAGATATTTCTGCTCTTAACCTCTGTTGTTCTTAAAATTCATTCTTCGATTTTAGAAAACACAAACTCATTCCAGACACATAGTGGGTTAGGAGTTTCATTCCCCTATATAAAGACCATACTCATAAAAGAAATAAATCATATTTGCATGAAAACATGATTGTCTCCCTAGGGTGAGAAGCTGTAAGTGTAAATAGGATCCAAAATGTGCAAAAGATATTGTAAAATAGGAAGAAACCTGAAAACAAAAGAGAAACTGGATGGAAGAGGAGAGAAAAGAAGGAAAAAGAAAATATATATACATACATATATATATATATATAATATACATATATATAAAATAGTTAAGATAATTTTACTACTAATTTTTCTTAGTTCTTTGAAAAGAAAGTTTTGTGCTAATATTGTTTGGACAATTAAATGCTGATACCTTGTAAAAAATTCAGTGGTCTCTCATTTTGATTTTCATTTTAATTTTCCTAAGGACTAATGATAGCATCTTTTCATTAATTTATTTTCTCTGATGAAGTATCTGTTAAACCCTTTTGCCCAGTTTTAATGGTATTTGTTTTTTGAATATCAACTTTTAAAAGTTCTTAATAAATTCTGTACACAACCTTTTAACATAATTCTATTTTGCAGATATTTTCTCTGAGTCTATAGTGTGTGTTCCCATTCACGTAACAGTGTTTATGGTTTTTTTGTTTTTGTTTTTTTGTTGTTGTTGTTGTTTTGCCCCCTGGTGTTGGGCATTGAAACCAGAGCCTTGTGCATGGTAGGCAAATGCTCTACCACTAAGCTATGCTCCCAACCTAATCATATCATCTGAACAGCAGACATTATACATTTTGTTGCAGTCCAGTGTATCAATTTCTTCTTTTGTGGATTGCACATTTGATATTATATTTAAGAAATCCTTGCCTAACCAAAATTACAAAGATTTTCTCTTATGTTGTCTTCTGTAAGTTTTGCAGTTTTAAAAATTTACATTTAGATCCATGATCACTAAGAGTGAAAATACTTATTTTATTCCTTATGTTAGGGGGAAAGTACTTAATAGTTTGACATTAAAGTTATATTGGCTGCACATTTCCTGGAGATGTTCTTTATCAAATACAGCAAATTCTCTTTGATTCCTATTTAGCTGGAAACTGGATCCTTTAAAAGGTAATGTAACTAGATTTTCAGGTGAAAAATGGCAGAGCATATCCATTTCTTTGCTTTTTCCTGAATCTGCAAGAAATAATCATAGGTGGATTTAAAAAATAGACCTATAAGAATAAGAAATAAAGGTCAAAAAAATTAGCTCCCCCAAACAGGTAAAAAATTGACCTAAAGCTAACAACCCTCCCATCATAGGGGAATCAGATCAGAGCTGAAGGGAAGCAAGCCAGTCAGACTTCAAAGTATTCTGCAGGTAGGGTGAAGGGTGGGAGGGTGGATTGGTTGTTAGTATATATAAAAGCCCTCAAAGCACCAGGTCAGAATGGAAGGTTATTTCCCCAGCCTTGTGCCACCAGAAGGCCATCATTTTATTCCACTGCCCTATGTGACAGGATGTTAGCACTAGAAAAATGAACCCAAAGAGGGTCAGAGGCAGAGCTGAGGACAGGGGTACATTACCATGAGAAGTAGGGGCTAACCTAAGTCTAGGCACTGAATGGAGGGAATTTCTCCCAGAATACTGACAACCGGACTTAGGCACTTGTGTTTGTTTTCTAGGTCTGTTGTAACAATATACCATAAACTGATTGGTTTAAAACAACAGACATATTATGCCCTGCAGTTCTGTGAGCTAAAATTCCAAAATTAATGCCATGCTCACTCAGAGCTTCTAAGATCCTTCCTTGCCTTTTGCAGTTTCCATAACCCAAGGTGTTCCTTGCCTTGTAGCTGCACCCTTCAGTCTCGGCCTTCATCCTCACCTGGTCATCTCCTTGCTCATGTCCCTTTTCTCTTTTTCATACAATGACACATCATTCTGGACTAAAGGCTCACTCTACTTTATTATGACTTATCTTACTATCATTGCAATGATCCTATTTCCAAATAAGGTCACATTCTGAAATACAGAGAGCAAGAACTTCAACATATGTTTTTAGTGGCACACTAAAAGCTATAGGTACATCCCAGGCAACAGATTAGAGAATTACAAAAGGAGAGAGGTAGGGAGGGAAAGAAAGAGAAAGGGAAAAACAATATGAGAAATTTCTCTGTAGGAAAACTGACCAAGTTAAAAATGAAAAACCTCACAGACACTGACATTGAAGCCCAAACAGTGAAGTTCTCAGAAATTTGTCTCACACACACAAGGCTTCACAGAGCTTCCAATAACTTTTTGATATCTTCCTTTTAAGTAAACATTTAAAAAAACACTATCACAAAAACAAAGGTGAAAAAGAAAAGGAAGTTAGCATACACAGGATATTCAAGGGAGAGAAAAAAGTTCTGTAAGAACCTTGGAAGAGATAAGAAAAGATATTACATCTATGACATAAGAAGAAATTTTTTTTGTCTTTTTGAGACAGAGTCTCACTATGCAGTTCAGACTGACCTTAAGCTCACTTCAGGTCTTCAGCTCAGGCTGGTCTGATCCTCCTGCCTCAGTCTCCCAAGTGCTGGAATTACAGGTGTGCCTCACCATGCCAGGCTAAGAAATGATTTCTTAAAAATACAGTAAGAGAATCAAGAACAGCTCTTGGAAATTAAAAATATAACAGCCACATTCTTTAGAAAATTCAGTCAACAAGTTGGAAACTAAAATAAAAATTTTCTCCTAAAAAGTACAACAAATATAATATAGGAGGTGGAAAGATATGAAAATTAATGAGTGCAGCTAGTCAAAGAAATCTAAAATCCAACAAATCTTGAGTTCTAGGAGACAATGGAACAAAAAGGAGAGAATTTTTTTCAAGAAAATGAGACAAAACTTCAAATAATAGGATGTGAATTTCCACATCATAAGGTTAAAGAATGCCAACAAAATAAATTGTAACCATATAAAGACATATCATCTTTCCAAACATGGTGGTGCATGCCTATCATCCCAGTAGTTGAGAAACTGAGGCAGGAGGATTTTTGTGAGTTCGAGGCCAGCCCAGACTACATAGTGAGTTCAAGACCATCCTAGACTATACAGTGAAATCTTGTCTAAAAAAAACCTAAATAATCATCCCTTAATTTCACTATAGCTGAAATAAAACATTGTACAATTTCTTAACAAAATATTGAAATCCAAAAGACCTTTGAGCAATGCCTTCCAAACTGTAGGAGAAAATTATTTACAACATGTAAATAACATGTATACTTATTGTATCATTCAAGTATGAAGATAGAACAAATATACAATCAGAAACCTCAGGCTTCAGATATTTATCTTCCAGTGTAGGATGTCTTCAGAAGGAGAGTGTACCCAAGAAAGACACAAAGGATGGGAAAAGGCAATTTCTTGAATTGTTCTGAATGAAGTCTCAAGATAGCTGTGTGGTCCACCTAGAAAGGGACTATCTAGGCTGGAGCAAGATAAAAGGCTCCAGGAAAGATACTTTGGAGGACAACACTGCACTGACAAATTAATGTGTTTGGATAGCTTTTAGGAAAAATTTATAATTCTAGAAAACATTTTGAGAATAAATTAATGATAAGTAGGTAAAATACTAAACAAGAACCAAGGCAACTATGTATTTACAGTTTACACAAAAAGTGTGACATAGTGAGGTACTGAGCTGATTCCTGGTACAAAAAATAAAATAAACAATTATGCCTGATGATATAGACAATTCTATTGAAGATAATAAGAAACAACACAGTAATCATTGTAGATCACCTTGTACAGTGGTTTTATATGACTTTTTGGTTTCATGTTTTTATAGGAATTTGTTTTGTTTTGTCTTGCTATGTTTTGTTTTTCCCTATAATACAGAAAGGATAGAAATACATGCAGAGATTCATGCAAAAAAATAAAATTAAATTAAAAAGGAAAGAAAAAAGAAGATATCATAATTTTATAATTCTATATAGCTCAGTTATAAACAATAGAATCTGTAATAAAATAACCATGAATACTGGGCTGACCACAAATTGTAGTCTAAATGTACTGGCAAAATGGGATGGGAAGTAGTGAAGATAAGGAAAGACGGAAGTATAGGAAAAATAAATTTTCTATTTCAATTTGGAAAAGACAACAGTTAATGTTAACTTTTTTTGATAAGTCTTGCTATGTTGCCCAGTCTAGTATCAAACTCCTGGACTCAAGGGATCCTTCCACCTCAAATTCCCATTAATGCTATTTTTTGAAAATTCGAGAAATAGTCTCATAAACTGACTTTTTTTTGAAAGCTGAACTAATGAGATACTTTTTTATTAAGGTTGATTACAAAATCAAATGATGCCATGAAAGTTTTTTATTTTTATTTTATTGGTACATTTAGATTTACATAATGATAATGTTCATCATGGGGAATTTGTATCTGTACATGATATATTTTGCTTCTTTTTTTGTTTCCTATTCTCCTCCCCTCCCTCTAACCCCTCATCCCTTCCTTATTTACAAGCTTTGTTTTCCATTTTTTCCTTCTATTCTTTTTTTTCTAGTTCCTTCTTTCCTTTCCTCTTACATCCCCTAGCTCCCCTTCTCATCTGAACATTTTCTTCCCATTTCACTATTACACATTTTGGTCCTTAATTGCACTTGCAATATTTGAAAATGTGTGTCAAAATTATTTCATTTAACAGTATGGTCTCATGGTGCATCCATTTAGCTAGAAATATCTCAAGCTTAATTCTTTTTGGAAGAGTAGTACTCCAGTGGATTAAAAAACCCCACATCTTCTTTATCCATTCATCAATGAATGGACATTCAAGATATTTCCAAGATTTAGCTATTACAAACTGTGCCACTATAAACATGGGTGTGCATTTATCACTGTAGAATGATGCTTTTAATTCTTTTGGCAAGATTAGAAAAGGAGAATAGCTAAGTTGAATGGAAACTCTAGTTTTAGTTTTTGAGGAAACTCCACATTGATTTCCACAGTGGTTGCACCAGTTTAAACTCTCACCAACAGTAGAAAAGGGCTCCTTTTCCCCCACAGCCCCTCCAGCATTTCTTATTGGTTGATTTCTTAACAATAGCCATTCTTTCTGGGGTGAGATGGAATCTCAGCATTGTTTTAATCATAAACTGATATTTAGAAATGCAGTACTGAATAAGGTAGAAGAAATAAAGATAAGCAGAGAGGCTAGAAACAAAATTGTAATTTTAAAAATGTACCTTTAAGAAAACTGCACCTTCAGGACATAATGTTATCCAAGGTTACAATGGTCTTTTCCCTTCCAGGATTCCACTACAAAAATTCCTAAGATGCAATTGATTCATGAGTTCCATAGACTTCCACCCTCAAGGAAACAGTACTGTTAATTAGCAATGGTATCTCTAAATGTCAAACATATCCCTCACCACCACCACTACACATCCACACACCCACTGGGGACTGAACCCAGGGCCTTGCACTGAGCTATATCCTGCTGCTTTTTTTTTTTTTTTTAATTGAGACGGGGTCTAAGTCACTAAATTGCCTACACTAGGCTCAGACTCAAGATTCTTCTCTCAGCCTCCCAAAATTCTGGGATTAGTGACATGTGCCACTAAATCTGGTCTATAGTTTACATTCTAAACTAACCTGCTAACAAGTAACCTGACAAACACCAGAAATCCACCTCCTGTCAGTTATGGTGAATCTTCTAGCAGTGAGTGCCCAAACTGCAACCCAAAACCCACTTGTTCATTGCAAAGTGCCAACACTGCAATTAAACCTGAATACTGAATTTTTAGTTTAGACTCACTTGTACACTAACATATTTTGTCTTAAAAGAAAAACAAATAACACACGTGCCATAGGTTTGTGAGCACTGCAAGGTCATTCATTTCAAGACCATATAAAAGCCTCCTCACCTCAGATGGTCATGTGCTTTTCAAGCACCTGGACTCCCTTTTTTCTGAGTATGTAGATAGGTTTTTCGATGCAATGAGAAAGAAAAAATATAAAATATAAGTAGCCTTTATTGTAAGGATGTGGAGAGGAGCCGATACAGCCAGCTTAATCGCCTCCTCTGACTGGAAAATAGGTTGTGGGATATATTTATAGACTCTGACAGGAGTGGTGCATATGGCAGGCATTTGATGATGTACAGGGGGCTGATTGGAGCCCTTTTCACGCCACTGGGACAGGAAAAAGGAAGTTGTCATATGGGAAAGAGGGAGTGGCTTTAAACATCCTTAATCCCGCCTCTACTACATAATGCCACACAGGTCATTGTCCTTTCATTCCAGTCTTTTTGTTATTAGGAAAAGGGTGAAGTCTCTTTCTTACTCCTTCCTTCTGGCAGGGGGTGCTATATCAGGGATTAGGAAGGTTGACGGGATGATGGCTGATGCCCGCATAGATGTAGAAGCTGGTACCAGGTGTTGTGGCCAGGACAACTTCATCATTGGTAAATGCCCGCATCTTAGACTGGAAAAACAAAGAGACAAGGTGCTATGAGGAGTAAGGCCACTATCATATTTAAAGATCTAGGGAAGGCAAAAAGAAAGATGCTTTTGATTTTATGTGCCATTTTATCAGGGCCATAGTGAGGTAGAATCTCAGAGGGAGTGTCATTTTATCAGTACCATGGTGAGGTAGATTTCTGAAAAATAAGTGTGGGGTTAGGAGTGAATTTATGAGCAGTGATTATTTTTCCATCTGAAAGAATAAAAGTTAAAAGTGTGGCAGGTAGGGTTTGTCTCTGATCCAGGAGTTGAGCTGGGAAGAATAAGAGGGGTGGGGAGGGCCGTGGCTGTGTCACTATAAGGGAGATAAGAGTCCAGACCCTCAGGGATCTCAATTTGACTAAACAGCTGAGGGTTGAGAGGACTAAGACAGTTGTCATGTAGAACAGCATGATTGAAGACAATCTTACACATGATGTGGGAGTCTTTAGGAAAGACTGTCAGGAGTCCTGCTGTAAAAAAGATAATTAATAGAATGTAAGGAATCAGAAACCAAATTGGATAACAAAACATGACTTAGCCTGAGTGTTGTGGCTGTGAGGCCTCGGTGAGACGGAGATGGGTAGGTGACAGAAGATGAGGTGACCACTCAGGATAGTTAGATTCAGGATTGGGAGGGCACCGCTTAGCTCGAGTGATGTGAAACCAGGAGGGAAGTCCAGCAACTTTGACTGCTGTTGGGGCTGGCAAGATGACCAGGTAGGGGCTGCTCTGCCATGGTTGTAGTCCTTGGGATGATTTTCTGTAACAGGACTTTAGTAACTGCATCTATAGTCAACCTGGCTGTAGAAAAGGCTTTTATCCATCCTGAAAAGGTACAAACAAAGGTGAGAAGATATTTGGGAGTTTTGTGGCAGAGCATATGTGTAAAATCTGCCAGTCCTGACCAGGGGTGTGTCCATGAAATTGATGAATAGGAAAGAAAGGGGTTGGTATATGTCTCTGAGGAGAGGTTTTACTATAGTGATAACAGGTGTAAATTGTTGAGACCTCAGAGTGTCAGCAACACAAAGGAATCCTGACAATTAGGGTGTAGGGGAGATGGTAAAAAAGACATTTTTAAGATTTACAAGTGTAAAGTGAGTGGTGGAGGGAGGGATATGAGAGAGCCTGTTATAAGGGTTTGGCATCACTGGGTGGATTGGTGTAAAGGTGCTATTGATTACCCTAAGGTCTTGCACTAGACAATAAGACCCGTCAGGTTTGAGTAACAGGAGAATAGGAGTATCATAGGGTGAATGAGTAGGTTTAAGAAAACCATTATCTAAAAGGTGCTTAATTATAGGTTTAAGTCCCTGTAAATGTTTGGGAGCTATGGGATATTAGGGAATGCAAGGAAAAACTGAAGGATACCTAAATTGAATTAAAATAAGCATGGCATGGGTAGCATGGGTGGGATTGGAGGTATCCCAAACTATGGGATCAACCAGAGAAGATCTCTATCTAAAAGGGGTACTGGGAATTGAACTTAGGACCTTGAACTTGCCAGTAAAGTGCTGTACCATTGAGCTAAATCACCAGCCCTGTCTGTAAAGGCTGTGTAGGTTGGCCATCAACACCCACTATAGACTGAGGACTTAATACAAGGGCCTAAAAATTCAGGAAGAAGATTATATATGGCCTCCATGTCCACAAGTACAGAGAATGTCTTACCTGAGACCTCCAGTGGGACTTGGGGCTCTGAGAAGGAAACCTTAATGGGGGGCTGTGGACCCCGAGCCCCATTAGTCTTCAACAGCAAGTCTGAGTAGATCAGTCAGTGATGAATCTGGTGATGATGAAATCTCCTGTGAGGGCAAGGTGTTAAGAGAATGGCTTATCCGCTCTCTGGCAGCTCTTCCAATGGCCCCTTGAGATTGCAATCCGGTTGGGCACTCTCTTTTCCAGTGTCCGTTTTGCTGCACTTCAAGCATGGTCCGGGAGGGGCTCGGGCAGCTCTGCCTTGTTTTTGGCTTTCCTGTCTTGGGAGCCCCAAGTGTCACTGCTAAGAGAACACGTGGTTATTTTTTCTTTTAATTTTTATCTCTGTTGTTGAGAACATGAAAAGCCACATTAAGGTCTCCCTGTGGGATTTGAGGGCCACATTTAGCCTTTTGTCTTGGGATCTGGCCCACAGAGGAAAGTATCTATCTCTTCTACAGTCACAAGACATCTGGTTTTTATCTCGGGTAGGTGTACAGCTTTAAGTCTAAAGGAGACAAGGGCAAATAATCAATTAAGTATGCAGGAGTCAAATAATAGAATCAACAGGATATTTATGATTATAATTTTAGTAATGGCTTTCCATAAGGAGGCAAAGGATAAGGTCTAGGAAATTTTAGAAATTGACATGTCATTGATTTGTCATACATACATTTAGTTTTTACAATTGAGTAAGTATCTCCTGTGCTGTTAGAATGTCTAATGCCATCTGATTTTGAGGATGGCCTGTTTTATTAATTTTACCTTTTTATTTAGGAGAGAGAGATCAGCTGCATTATCATTTAAATACAGTTAGTTATGGCTCCAATATGTATCATATAACCCTTTTTTTGGAAAAGATCTGGTGGATCTCAGCAAAAGAAATGTAAAAAAAAATGTATAATTATCTCTTAATTTTAGTTATTGAACATCTAGAAGATTGATAACAGTATAGTACAACAGAGGCAGTAAGCTTAACATAAAACACTAAATGCAACTATTATTTTACGTTAACCATGGGTGTTTTTAACATTTGAGCACTGAAGAAATTTGTGACATTGTTTGGACTGTTTACTATTTAAGCATCTCTAAGTATAATACATACATTATATACATTATATAAATTTTTATTTAAAAATTCTTATTTGAATGGCGACCTCATGTTGGTCCGACCTGAACCTCCTGGTTGGAGCACAAGGAGAAAGGCAGACATCTGGATCTCAAAGAAAACACTTGTCATCATAAGCAATCTTAATTTTACATTTGAGAGCAAGAATATACCATCAGATCAGCCACAGTGAATTGTCTCAGTCATATGAACTTAGGTTGGTGTGTCTCCCATAAGGCTATGGAGATTATTGGGGCCTCCGATTAATGAACAAGACTGGTTTAAACACCAGGTGGCCACTTTCTTATTCATCAATTGAAGTCCTGTCCAATGTCTCCTCACCCCAAGGGATTTTGTTTAACCAGTTTTAACATATTAACTAGCTGGCAAACTAGGTGGAAACATGCTTTTTAAATGTATAACCCAAATAAACCTCAATTAAATGATCTGAAAATGTAAAAGAGGAGGAGAAAAAAATGTTGAGCTCAAATAAAAAAAAAACAGCTGTTTACAGAGCAGGCAAATAGACAAACTGGGACAGGTGATCTGTACAATATAAACAGACAACAAATATATAGACTGACAAACATGTTATAAAATCAGAGTGCACGCAAATATATTTGGCCAATTTAAGCTATATAAAAAATAGACTAGTATGAACCTTTTTGTAGATTAATAGAGATCTCTTGAAATAAGAATAGCAGAAAAGGAACCTAATTTATGGCTAATCTGAGATAGGTCAAAGAGGGAGAAAGGGACAAGATTAACTAATCTCTCAGGGCCAGCCTGTTCCCAAATCGGGAGCAGAGACTGAGGCTGAGAAGACTGTGGAAATAGCTACCAAGTGGCCAACTGTCCAGCAGGCGTGAAGGGGCAATTAATCAATGATTGGCTATAAAGCAGCTGCTCATCACCATATGATGAGGAATCACAGGCCACTGGAGGGTCACTGTGTGGCCCACAGCAGCTTGGCAGCTGCCCATAGCACAGTAAAGAAGCGCAAGATGGCGACTGGCCACCACGTGACCCGCACCAAGCTGGTTGATGCTGATCACACAAGACACCACAAGGTGGCGCACATTGGCCCTGAGACCCCGCACAAGATGTTGGCGCACTACCACATGGCGGAGGGCCGCAAGATGGCAGCCGTCCTCCTCGTGAGCTGTAACAAGAGGTTCTGCTGAGTGCCACACAGCCCACCAGAAGGCTGGAGCGCACGCGACCGAGTATGGTGAGCTGGCGGGGAGAACCGCGACATGGGGGTAGGGAGACAAAGAACCATCTGACTGCACAGATTGCTCAGGTGTGGGGATTGGGAAGGGGGAGACTGAGGAGAGGGACTAAGGGGAGGATTAGAGGCTGCCGTGGTGGAGGGAGGAGGAGAAGGCGGCATGGGGGGTGCAGGAACCTCTGGCTGAGAAGGCTGCGGGCTCTGTCCTTTGGGACAGGGAGGAGGAGGAGTGACACAGGAGGCCCGTCATCTAAAGGGTCTACAGGAGAGGAGGGGAGGGTTTCTGGGATAGTAGAGTTAGCTAGAAATGTGTGAGCTGCCGTATGTGATTTACTGAGAGAAGAGCACGTCCTTGGCGACAGAAAGGCCTGTATATATGGAATTTCTGCTGACTTGTCTGCCGCGTAACAGTGCTCAGATAAATTTCTTTGAACAGAGGGGTCACATGTCCCCCCTTCAGGCCACGGGCTGCCATTAAGCTTGTAGGTCGGCCGTGCCTCCTGGCAGTAAAAGATCAACTTTTTCTTTTGAATATCTTTTTTTAGGCCAAGGGCACCGAGGTTATAAACCAGGCACTCTAGAGGTGTGTTTTTTGGGGGACAGGAAATGATATTCCCCATTTGTCCAATTAAAAGTGAGCCAAAAAATAACAACTTTGCCTCAGGGAAATCCCCAAGGGCATGAAAATTGTCTCGGCTCACACTTAACAGAACAGATCGTCATCTGCCTTACAAGAGTGACTTAAATTAAAAAGGCTCCAACCCGATACCGTGGGAATCACCAGTGGTCCGGGTCAGGATCCCAAAGACTGGAGGAACAGCTCTGCCCAGGCCATCCGAGGACCCTGAGAGGACCCTGAGAGCTGTCGTCTTAGCTGGGGACGGGATGGGCGATCTGGCTGGGCCCGGCCCAGAAAGCCCCGGATGGAAACTGGCGCACCTGTGGTGAATCAGGCCCGTGTTTGCAGGTGGCGATAAGCTGAGCAGCTCTCGTGTGTTGGAAATGGGGAATTAATCCAAGGTGCGGTCTGGTCCATGAATTAGCAGGGGAGCTCGGACTGGGAGGACCCCGGGAGCCACTCACGCTGCTACCCCGGGTTTCGGCACCATAAATGATAGGTTTTTTAATGCAATAAGAAAGAAAAAATATAAAATAAAAGTAGCCTTTATTGTAAAGATGTGGAGAGGAGCCAATACAGCCAGCTTAATCACTTTCTCTGACCGGAAAGCGGGTTGTGGGATATATTCATAAACTCTGACAGGGGTGGCGCTTAGGGCGGGCATTTGATGACGTATAGGGACTGATTGGAGCCCTTTTCACGCCACTGGGACAGGAAAAAGGAAGTTGCCATATGGGAAAGAGGGAGTGGCTTTAACGTAAACATCCTTAATCCCGCCTCCACTATGTAATGCCACACAGGGCATAGTCCTGTAAGAGAAATTTTCTCTTATTAACAGTGCATGGTCTACACTGCTCTATGCTGCTCATCTCCCCCAATATTCCGGGAATTGAGCCATTATAGTTTAAAGCTGCCTCGGTTAAATTCAGACAAGGATTAAGCTGACTAGAAAACCTGGGTTGCGAGGTAGAAACAGCCCCCTCCCATGTTTAAGGAATTTATGGAGTGTACCTTCCCTGGGCATCTGCTGCCCATATTAGGAAGCACCCTCTGCCGCCCAACTCTAGACCACCCTATAGTTGCCCCCTCCAATGAATGTAGAAAGCCATTTAAACTAACCAATGCCATCTGCTTCTGTGACCACGCTTGCAAAGACCCCTCCTCCCTTTGTTCGGTAGTTTAAAAGCCATGCGGTAGTTTAAAAGCCATGCTCCGGCACACCTCGTGGATCTCTGTTCCTGTGTGTTCAGTGAGCCCCATGCATGCTTGGACAATAAAACCCCTTGCCTATTGCATGAGAAGGTGACTGTTGACTTCTTCCTACACGCAGCGGGCGTCTCGACCCTCACAGTCCTTTCATGTACTTCTTTGACTTCTAATAAGTCTGTTTAAGCTTCTCGCAGTAGTATCCTGACATGGCTTTTCAGTGACATAGTCAGAAAACCTACTCCATAAATGGGAATAAATTGAGCTCTCCATCTCCTATTTGGAGATACTTCCTTGAGCCATAAGGTGACTATAATAAACACTTTTTTAAAAAGTAAAAAGTACTTAAAGAGGTTATGTCTGCAGCATGAATATTTGTACTGGGAAAGATAAGCAGAGGGTTGCAACTTTCTGCTATCAAGCTTTTGATATATTTGACTTTTTAAAAATCTTTTTTGAGAGAGTTTCACTATACAGTTCAGGCTGGCCTTGAACTCACTTTGTAGTTCAGGTTGGATTTGATCTCATGGTAATCCTCCTATCTCAGCCTCCCAAGTGCTGGGATTACAGGAATGTGTCCCCAGGCCAAGTTAAACATATTTGCCTTTAAAAATATGTGACTTAAGCATTTTATTGCAATAGAATATGCATGCAGAAATGTGCACATTTTCCATGTTAAATTTTTATTTTAAAAATTCAGTTAAGGAACCAAAAAGTTTGTATAGATATGGCCCTGGACATTATCAACTGCTGATGGAACTGTTGGAGGTGTTCTTGACGGCACTGACTGCGGAAGAATTAGTCTGTGGTTCTCAGGTACTCTGGACATTTCTATGGAAAAAGTAATAAATGATACCATTGATAGTTTTAAGATAAATGATTTAACTATAGCTTTCTCAGGAAAAGTTGATTACATTCTTAAAGGTCTTTTAAATGGCTTTTAAACTACCAAGGGGATACTGGGGATTGAATTCAGGGCTTTTGCAACTGAACTACCTTTCTAGCCCTTTTATTATTTTTTATTTTGAGGCAGGATCACACTAAATTGCTGAGTAACTCAAGTTGGGTTTAAACACGCAATCCTCCAGCCTCAGACCCTCAACAATGCTGGAATTACAGGCTTGTGTGGCCACACCAGGCTTTGAACTATTCTTAAAGAACAACTTCATTTTGGTTTAAGTTCAGTTAACAAGATTGAGTACATCTCAGCCATGGTGTTGTAAAATTACTTGTATATAACTGTTTATTTTTGTTAAAATTAATATTATAGTTTTTAGAAGCCTCAAATTGTAATGAAAACAGTAAACTAATACTACTACAAAGAATACTACTTACCTGTTTTAGGCATGAGTTTATATTGCTTGTCTGGAATAGGGCTAATTTTAAACTCTTAAAAATGAGCATTAGGTGAAAATTTCCAAGTTCCAACGAACAATAGTTAGATATTCTGCTGCTCCTTTTTCCCTACAGCAATGCTTCTCAACCTTATCTGCAGCAAGAGTCACTAGGGGCACTTGTAGAATTTCAGCCCCCAGGCCATACCTCAGACAAGGTAAGTTAGATAGCAGGAGATGGGGCTCACACACTGGTATTGTGAAAACTCCCCAGGTCATTCCAGTGTGTGCTAAGATTATAAACTACTGTTCTCTGGAAAACAGTAATGAACAACATTCAGATTCTACAAGACTAGTTTCGATTCTTTTTTTTTTTTAAGTAATCTCAACTCTATGCCAAGCAAAATTTAATCTTTTACATTTTGAAAGAGATGGCTTTAAGAAAGGAGAGATTTTCACCTCAGTCACTTTTCAAAGGAGAATTCACATAACTTCATTCAGGCCAAAAAAGATTGGCAGGGATAACATCCAGCTACCCTTAATGAGTAATAACTCTATGACTCATTTGAGCTTCACCAATGGTCCCTCTCTGTTCTTCGTAACATTAAATAAAAAGTTTGCACGTTTTGTAAAATAACGTATCGAGATGTAATTTATATCCCATGGAAGCTTCCATTTAAGTGTATAACTCAATATTTTTTAGTATACTCACAAAGATATATAACAATCACCACTATCAGAACATTTTCATTACCACCAAAGAAACTCCACACCCATTAGCGGCCATTTCCTATTTCCCCTCTAGGGAAATCTCAGCCCATAGCCAACAATTAATCTAATTTCTGTCTTGTGGATTTGCCTATTCTGGATGTTTCATAGAAGTTGAGTCACCATATATGTGGTCTTTTGTAATATTCTGTCACTTTTTCATTATTCATATTATAACATGTACTTTATTTCTGTTCATAAGTGAATAATATACCATTTTGTTACAACTATTTGATTGCTCCATTATCTCTCATAGACAATTTATTTTACTTTTGTACAGTACTGTTCATTACAATAGAACTAGCATAGGCAGAGCCAGGGATTTAGCTCAGTGGCACAAGCATCTGCCTGGCAAGTGTGAGGTTGTGAGTTCAATCTCTAGTACAAAAAAAAAAACCCAAAATCAAAAACTAAACAGTTCTTATCTCCCTACATCTTACGATGACAAAAGTATAGATAGAAACTATAAAATTTCTTCCCTGTTATTATGCCACAAAATAGTCTAATGATCAAACATATCTAGTTTTTATTATTCTATGCATTTTAATGCCAATTTTTCACACCAATTTTTAACAAAATATTTTCCAAAAAAGATTGAATATATAACCATATGTCTATCTTCCTTCTCAAATCCTCTATTAAATATTATATAATTGTTAGCTATCTTAATGTATCCCAAACCAATAAAATGAATTAACAATATTATTAAGTAATATTATTTATGATAATATTGGAAAATGTGGGTTTCAATAAAAAGCCTAGCATTTAGACCAAACCTTATGCAAAACTCCCTATTTAACCTAGGACCTGAATCCTCTTTCACATAATCATGTGAAGTATGTTTTCTTTCACTACTATGAATTTGGTGATAAGAAAGAGGGCCTCAGCGAGATTACCCCTCTAGTCTGTCCATTGTGTGATACAGTAACTGCACATGGAAAAATCAACCAGTAACAAGAATAATTCAAGGAAATAATGATCTTTGTTCTTCATACTTACAGAACTGTGAAACATCTTGTGGCTAGTTAGTTAGGATCAAACGTGTCTCTTTTGGTCACAAACCTCCACCTATTATAAAGCACCTACCAGTCTGTCATCACACATCTACAAACTGCCCAGCACCATGGTATTTTAGGATGATGGTCCTTCATCTTCCAGTCTGTTAGCCCATTATAATAAAAGCTTTTTCTCTATCACCACCTTCCCTCTCCAGTAACTGTTTTTTGCCATGTGACAAGCAGACTGAGCTTTTCAAGGTACCACATATTGATGGCACAATAGTTATAAAGGCAACAAAGAAGGTCACCAATATCCAGTCCACTGCTCGTTAACTCTTGTTTGCTTTCTTGGCTTTGCTTTGCTATACTAGGAATTGAGCCCAGGGCCTGCCAGGAAAGTTCTCTACTCTTGAGCTATATTTCTAGATCTTCTTGTTTTTTATTTTGATATGAGAGGTGTTTAAATTATCTAGGCTGGACTTGAACTCGTGATCCTCCCATTTCAGCTTTCCAGAGCCTTGGGTATACAAGCATGTGCTATCATGCTCAATTTATTCACTGTTTTGACAGGAGCGATACATTAGTTCACCTTCACATAATACTGAACAAAATCATGAACATAAAAGTTTAAACCAAGACAGGGAGCATAGGAAATCAATGTGCTTCATGTCAGGAATGCTGTCAACAGCCACTGCAGGTTGCATAATTCCTAGATGTTCAGAGTCTATTAGCAAATTAATCTGTTTTCTAAGAAAAATAGTTTTTATTTTGGTTTTAGAGTTTCAACTAAACAGCTTATTAAAAATGGGCATGCCTCTGCTATTCATCTGCTTAATTATATTAACTGTCAAATGATTTTGACCAATCTAACCAATCCTTGATGGATTTTCCATTATGATGAAGTTCTGGGCTGGCTCATTCTCATTTACAGGCAGCCACCTGGTTTGACATGTAAGCTACAAAAAAAAACAGGGATGGATCTAGACATTTATCAATGCAGATGACAACCTTAGAAAAGATTATTTGATCTGCAATTTGTTCTGGTTCTGGTGGATACTGGCTGACAGGAGGAAGAACTTATGAAAGTATGAAGCTTTTTTTCATTTTCCAAAAAATTTTTAATGTGAAATAATTTTGAGCAGCAAAATTACAAAAAATAGAAAAAGATAGAAATGGTACAAAGAACTCTGATGTAAGTATACTTCATTTTATGTAGTACCTCTTTAACTCTTCATTTTATGTCATACCTCTTTAACCCTAAGCTCTCTTCTGCCAGATATTATTTAGGAAAGGAAAAACTATTTGGACTATCATCTTGGCATCAGAGTTAACTTCATTAATAGCTGCACAAAATATTGGAAGGATTGAAATGAAACACATTGTTACCTTCAGTTTTATATTTTCCATAAACCACAATGTATTGTTGGTAGAATTTTATGTGGTATTTAAATTTTTCCCTTATGTTTATGTATTTAGACCAAATGGTCTAGATGCAACTGTTAAAACTCTTAAAAGTTTTTCACAAGACTGGATTACTAGAGGAAAATTACTAGAGGAAAATATGTTGAAGACATGATTTTTAAACTTTTTAGGGTCAATTTTAAAGCTTTTGGGAGAAGACTTTTATTATTTGTAAGTTACAGAAAAATACAAAGAGTACAAAGACTTTTTCATATGTTTTACCCCATTTGTTTACATTTGCCTCCAATTGCTTTATCAATTTCTCTGCATATCAAAATATACTTTTCTGTATATTATTTGAAAGTAAGCTGAAACATTATGCCTCTAAACACTTCAGTGGGTATTTCCGAAGTACAAGAATATCCTCTTTATAAGCACAGCATAATTAGTACAGTGCTATTTGTACTGTAGTTTTTGTTGTAAAGGTCTTTCATTTCCTTAATTAGATTAATTCCTTAGTATTTACTTTTCCTTGATGCTATTCTAAGTGGTAATGTTTTCCTAATTTCTCCCTTAGTAGGTTTATTATTGCTGAATAGGATTGTTGTTGATTTTTGTATGTCAATTTTGTATCCTGATACATTGCTAAATCTGGTTTTTAATTTTAGGGGGATCTTTTTTGGGTCTTTATATGTAAAGGGTCATGTCATCTGCAGTAGTTTGATTTCTTCTTTTACTATACACATCCTTTTTATTTTTCTCTTGCCTGATTGCTCTAGTTTATATTTTGAGTACCACTGGTATATTGAACAGGAGTAGTGATAGTGGACATACTTATATTTTTCCCCTGATTTTGGAGGTAAAGTTTTCATTTTTTCCTCATTTAATAAGATATTGTCAATATACTGCTCAATAAATGGCTTCCATCATATTCATATAAAGTTGTTCTGTTCCTATTCAGAGTTTTTTTTTTAAATCATGAATGGATGTTGGATTTTGTTAAAGGCTTTTTTGGCATCTATTGAGTTGATTTTTGTCCTTGCTTCCCACTTATGTGATGTATTACATTTATCAGTTTACATATGTTGAACCATCCTTGCACTCCTGGTATGAAGCCTACTCATCATGACATGTGACAGGGTGATGAAGCTGTGGCACATGGGCTACAGCTGGCTATTATCATTGAAAGCTCTAAAGGGTTCACCATCACTGAACTGTATGATCTCTTTGATGATTTGTTGCATTCTATTGGCTAGTATTTTTTTGAGGATTGTTTTGTGCCTATGTTAATTAAAGAGATTGGCAAAAGTTTTCCCTTTTGATTGGAGCCTTGTATAGTTTTAGAATCAGGTAATGCTAGTTTCCATGAATGACTTTGAAAGTACTCCTTCCTTTTTGATTTTATTAAGGAGTTTGGGAAGTGTTAGCATTAGACCCTAAACAAAGTTCTTTTTTTTTTCAGCATTTTTTTTATTTAAAGAAAAAAATGAAACAGAGGGTAGGAATAATACAAAAATTTCAAAAAAAAAACAGTAAGAAATCACTAGTTGATAATTACATATTTTCCTCTAAGAAGTAGTTGTTCAAGCTAAAAAAGTAAACCATACAAAGTGGACATTTAAACAGTGAGACTGCAATCAGTTCTGTTCATCTATCCAACAAAACTTAGTAATATGGTTATCAATCCTACACACTTAAACATACATGCAGTTATATCTTTTAGAATACTTTCTTTTCCTCTTTTTTTTATGGTAACTATAATCAATTCTCATAAACTTTAGAAATTCTACACATGTATAAGTCTCTACATGCATACCTAGCCTTTCTGTATTAGTGGGAAAAACAAAACAAGTCAACAAAACAAATTCCTAGAAAAACATGAAATGAAAAGGACATATAAAACCACAATACTAGGTGATCTACAGTAGTTACTATGATGTCTCTTGTTATTTTCAATAAAGTTGTCCATATCATCAGGCATAGTAAAATTAAACATAGCAGTACATAGCACTATTAATAAAAACCAAACATTGGAGACATTATAGGACTTCAAAGGCAGTTAATAATCAAACCAGAATGGTTACCCTATTGAATCTTGTCATCTTCAGAGTAGTTGCCTCTACTCTCAGACTTGATACTATCAAGCATACCAGATTTGAATAAAATCAGTATTATGGATTGAAAACTGGTGGTCAATTTAAGGCCAGCTGGAGTACATCAGCATGGCACTGGATGTAGATGTTTCACCTGAGGAAAGTTGCCAGCATAAATGGAGAAGTGGAGAAGGAGAAGCTATCACATTAGTGCCTTAACCTATTAATGGGTTGAGGCATTGTGGGTTCTTGTACAAGTTGCTGTTTGAGCCATTGGTTCTCCTGGAGGAGATCTGGTCTTCACATCGAGCATTGCTTCCTGGCTCTGGAGAGGAAGACATGTGAGGCTTGGTCTCTAGGATGAACTCATCACACTGGCTTCCTGGCATGTACTCAACTGTGCTTATCATTGGAGGAACTCCGGGCCTCCATGTCACTGAGGATGACTGTGGTGCTTTTCAGGACAGCCCTGGTCTTTGTTGTGAGTATGATTTCTTGGCTCCAGCATAGAACCCTCAACCTATCAGCACAGCTCCATCACCCTGTTGGCATAGACTTCCTAGCTTCCACCACTGACCTTTGGGCCTTCCCAGCACAGATCCATAAAAGAGACTGGCGTGAGTCCTTCTTGTGGGCTCTAGACCTCCTCCTCCAGTTGACTCATGGGAGGCATTGTCGTGAGCTCTGGGTCTTCATCTGGACTCATGGGATGTTGCTGTGGGTTTTAAGCCCTTGGCTAAATATTCTATGTTTTTAGCATTGTGGATAGATTTCCTGCATTTTCTTGTGTCAACTCTGGGTGAACATCATAAAAAATATTATAAACTCCAAATCCTGATTCAAATTGTTCTCTATAAAACCCTGACTATAACAATCAGTCAAGACAAAACAGCGATATAGCCATTCTTCTCTGCCTCATCTCTGCTATGTTATTTTTCTGTCACTGTTGTTTACTTTTCTTCTTCATTCCAGTGTCTGCCCCTTTCATTGAGACCTTTCTGCCATTGTTCCTAGAATCCTGGTGATTTTCTTCTCTCTCTCTAGAATGTCCTTCAGTATTCTTTGTAGGGTTGGATTGGTGGTCACGAACTCCCCCAATTCCTCTTTGTTGTGGAAATATCTTGTCTCTCCATTAATTTTGAGAGACGGTTTTGCAGGGTACATCAATCTGGGTTGGAGGTTATTTTCTTTCAGGGCTTGGAATATTTTGCTCCAAGCTCTTCTTGATTTGATAGTTTGTATCAAGAAGCCCACAGTGATTTTGATGAGTTTTCCTTTATAGGTAATCTGTTTCTTTTCTCTGACTGCATTTAATATTCTGTTCTTGTGATGGATTTCTGGGATCCTGATTATTATATGTCCGGGTGTAGATGTGTTTTGGTTGTAGCTGGCTGGAGTTCTGTATGCTTCACATATCTGAATATCACTTCCGTTTCCTATGCTTGGGAAGTTTTCCTTAATTATTTCTGTGAATAGCCTTTTTATTTCATTTGTATTTGTCCCTGCTTCTTCATTCATTTTTTAGTCTTAAGTTATAAATCCTCTTGTCATCTTCTATCCTTTGTATTGTTACTTCCTGGTTCCTTGTTATCTTTAAGAGATCCTTCCTTTCGTGATCATACTTTGCAAATCTATCTTCAAGTTTTGAAAGTCTGTCTTTAGTTTCTGTCAAGAAGTTTTGCCAGCTTTCAATGGAGTTTTTAATTTCCTGATATTCTCTTTGGATCTGTTTCATGTATTCTAGATTTTGTTTATATTCTTCATCAAAGGCTTCTCTCCTTTCTCTCGGTTCCTCCATTCTTCCGTTTGTGTCTTCTTGAGGAATACCCAGCACTTCTTTTATTGAACTTCTTCTATCTTGCTTCACCTGAGTTAGAATTTCAGATTTAAATTTGTCAATGAGGTCACGGAAGCATTTCTTTATTTCTGATGAGGCCGTGTCTGATATTGCATGTTTGCTGCCCTCAATCTCCTCTGTATTTATCTCTCCTGGACTTATTTTCCCTGGGTCAGTGGTTGAAGGCTTTTTGTTGTTTCTTTGTCTTGTCATGTTTCTGGTTTCTTTCAGACAGGTGAATGGTGGGGGTCTCAGGACCTTTTCATATTGTTTACAGTTTTTCTGCAGCGTACTGGCTAGGGGATTGCTGCTCTCTCCAGTTTGCTGTTGATCTGTGAGGTGCACACAGAGGTAATGTGGGCCAGCCCCTCCCCTCTAAGCCAGTCCATCAGTGAGTGTCTTCAGCACATTAGTGTGTGCCCTGCAGATGTCACAGGTTCAGGACAGCCTCATCCCTGGCTATTGGGTCCTGACCAGAGGCATGGCCCAGCCCAAGCAGAACCCACCAGTCCACTTTGGGCCAGGAGCTGCATACAGATGCCACTTCAGTTGTCAATTCAAGCCTGTCTTGCCCAACTCCAGTATGTCAACTAGCCAGTCACCCCTCTCTGGTGAACCCAGTTCTCAGCACTCACCAAAGTCTGTGCAACTCGGTTCACTGGTTCCACTCTCAGTTGCAGTGCCTCTTCCCATCAAATGTCTCAGGCTCATCAACCCCCGCTCTTGGTAGGGCCACGATCTCAGCTTGACCGTGAGTCGCCAGACTCTTAAGATGCATCCAGTACAGCAATGGGAGTATGCCCAGCTCTAGCCCTCCATCCACGCTTTTTTTTTTCTTTTTCCTCAGTTTCTTCCTGCATTGTGAGAATTCCTCTCCTTTCATCTGGTCTTCTCCATGGTGTTAAATTCTAGCATCTGAGTTGTTTTTCTCAGAGAGGCTCTCTATTGTGCTACCTATCAATCTGCCATTTTTTCTTCCAAGACCCTCAACAAAGTTCTTGTGGAAATCAGCAATGAATCCATCAGGCCCTGAGCTTTTCAGTTTCAATACCTGTTACTGTATTATTCAGGGTTTTTAATAACTTCTTGGTTTAGTTTTGGTAATTCATTTGTATCTAGGAATCTATCCATTTCTTCCGAATTCTCCAATTTATTGGAGTACAGATTTTCAAAGTGGTTACTAGTAATTTCTACATTTTGATGGTGTCCATTGTGCTTTTGCTTTTTTTACTTCTAATTCCATTGACTTGGGCCTCTTCTTTCCTTTTTTTAAAGTAAGATTAGCTAAGGATTTGTCTATTTTGTTTATTCTTCCATTCATTATTGATCCTGTTTTTTTTAGTCTTAATTCATTAATTTTTGCTTTGCTCTTCATAGTTTTCTTCCATGTGCTAGCTTTGAACTTGCATTAATCTTGTTTTTCTAGGACATTGAGATGCAGTTAGAAACTTTTCTCATAGAATGGCTTTCCTTGTGTGCACAACATTCTGATATGTTGTACTGGCATTATCATTTGATTTTAGGAACTAATTTCTTCCTTGAACCATTAATTATTCAAGAGTATGTTGTTTGAATAATTTCTGTGACTTCTTTTGCCATTTATTTAATTTTATTGTATTATGATCTGATAATATGCATGGGATAATTTTGATTATTTTGGTTTTACTTAATCATGTTTTATGGGCTAATATGTGGTCATATACTACTGAGCAAAATATGTATTCTATTGTTGGGTGGAACACTCTGCAGGTAGCTATTAAGTCCTATTAATCTATGAAGCTTATTTAAAGATTTGGTTCAACTTTGATATTTCTTGGTTGATATTTTGTCCAGTTGATCTGTTTGTGACAGTGGAGTATTGAATTCCCCCACTATAATTATGTTAATATTCACCTGCTCTTTTATTTTCAGTAGTATTTGTTGTATGAAATCAGGTACACTGGTGTTCAGTACATATGCATTTATAATTGCTATCTCTTTTATTGACTTGTTCCCTTAACCAATATGTAGTAACCTCCTTTGCCTCTTCTGATTAGTTTTGGATTGAAGTCCACTTTGTCCAAAAATAGGATAGCTGCTTTGGCTTGTTTTTAGGTTCCTACTGCATGTAACAAGGTTTAAGTGTCACTGTTAGTATAATTTGTGTTGGCCACTGTTGAGAGTAGACTACATCCACAGTTTTTTCTTTCATGTTAGTCCAGATCAAAAGTTACCACTTCTTACATATAATTGCCACCAACTGTTTGATGTTATTGGAAACTTTCAGAAATCTGTCAATAGCTTGTTCTACTTTAATGTATCATGCAAATTAAGTAATAAAGTGATGTAATAGAAAAACTGAAACACAATCAAATTGTAACTAGTATGTATATGACTTTCAATATTTCTTTTTCTTTTGAGAGGGGTCTTGCTACCTTTGAACTCACTATGTATTCCAGGCTGATCTTGAATTCACACAATCTACCTGCTTCTACCTCCCAAGTATTAGAATTACAACCCTGTGCCACCATGCCTGTCTCAATATATACATTTTAAAAAGAGAAGGAAGCTATGGCTGCAGCTCAGTAATAGAGTGCTTGCTTATCAAGCATAAGGCCTGGGTTTGACCTCTAATAATACAATAAAAAATAAAGTAAAAATATCTACATCAAGAATTCTAAAAATGCTGATAAAAAAATTAAAGACATGCATAAATGGAATGATAGTCTATTTTCATACATAGGAAGATTCAATATTATTAAGATTGAATCTTTGTGGATTCAGTATTGTTGTTCTGCCCAACCTGACCTACAAATTCAACCTAATCCCAATCAAAATCATAACAAGTTCTTTTGTGAATATCAACAAACTGATCCTAAAGTTTATATAAAGAGGCAAAAGACTGAATAACCAGCACACTGTTAGAGAAGAGCAAGGTTGGAAAACTGACACTATCCAACTTCAACACTTACTATAAAACAGTAGTAACTAAGACAGTGTGGTTTTTACAAAAGACAGATACACTGATGGAACAGAAGAGTGATCCCAGAATAGAAGTACATATTGTCTATATATTAAATATATTAATGGATTAGTTCTTTGATGTGTTATCTAATGTCATCACTTTGGCCAAGGTCTCAGAGCTTTTCCCCTATGTTTCCTTCTAGGAATTTCATAATTTTTTGTTTTCCATTTAGTTTTATGGCTCACTTTGATTTCATTTTCATGAAGAAGACAAAGTATATGCCTAGGGCATATTTTATATGTACTATGTATATGTTATTCAGCCTTCAAAAGAAGGATGAACTTTGGAGTGGGTTATGCTATATGAAGTAAGCCAGGCACAGAAAGACAAATACTGTATGCTCTCATTTATATGTGGAATCTAAAAAAGTTACTCATAGAAAAAAAAAATAGAATTTTGTTTCTCCCTGGTTATGGGAGGGAGAGAAATTAGGAGATGCTGATCAAAGGACTCAAAGATCCAGTGATGCAGGATGATTAGGTAGTGGAGATCTAATGTACAGCTTGATTACTATAGTTAACAATAATGTATTATATTCTTAAAGTTTGGTAAGGAAGAAGATCTCTATTGTTAATTTATATTTACATATACTTTATTGCATATTTATATGTATATGATTGTAAATATATACATTTTTATTCATTACACCTCAATAAATTGAATAAATAAATCTGAAAAAAATCTGAGGGCATAGTGCCAGCCATGCAGGGCCCAGGAGGAGAAAGAAGCTGTCAATTCACTCTTCCCATGAGCCAGCTGGTGCCCAGATTGGGAGACAAGAACACATCCCCAACCTGTAAGCAACTGGCTGGTTTGAAGGAACACAGACTGGAGTTGATAGCAACTGAGGTACAGAAACAATTTAATGCTTGTATTGTTTGATTGACTTTTCAGGCTTAAGGCCAGTAATCTGAGCATCTATTTAGAGGATAATAATATACAATATAGCAACTATGGGGTTTACCTTTAGGCTTTGTTTTTGAAATTCAATATTATTCTCATCGTTTTGTTTTGTTCTGTTTTATTGTTTTGTTTTATTCAATGTTCTGTTTTGATTGGTTTTATTCTGTTCTGTTTTGTTTGATTTTATTATGTCTGATGGTTATGGGCAGCAATTTTGAAGATAACAAGAGGCATTATGGTAGCCATTGTTGATTTCCTATTGTCCTGTTTTGAAGTCCTGTATCAGTTTTACTGTTTTGTTTTCATTGGCTTTATTCTGTTTTATTTTGTTTGGCTTATTCTCTTTAAAATAAACATTTTAAAACATTTTTAAAAAAATATGAGGGCAAAAGATATGAACTGACAATTTATCAAGGAAGAATAACAGACATCAAATAAGCATATGACAAGTCATTATACATCATATAGCACTAGGGAAATTCAAATTAAAACAACAATGAGATGCAACTATAAACCCATGATAATGGCAAAACACTGACAATAAAAGTTGACAACAATACGGAGGAACAGAAGCTTTCATTTATTGACAAATGAGACTGCAGAAAGACAGTTCGGCAGTTTCTTGCAAAATTAAACATCCTTTTCCCAGAAATCCAGAAATCATGGTGACTGGTATCTACCCAAAGGAGTTAAAACTTACAACCACACAAAACCTGCACATTCAAATTTTATAAAACTTTCCAAAATTTAAAAGCAACTAAAATGTCCTTTAATAGATGAAAGTGTAAATAAACAAACTGTGGCACATTCAGACAATGAAATAGCAAATACTAGTATTAAATATTAGTATTAAATAATACTAAAAAGAATGAGCTGTCAAGCCATGAAAAGATATGTAACCTTAAATACATAGTATAAAGTGAAGGAAGCTAATTTGAAAAGGTTGCCTACTGTATGATTCTAACTTTATTACATTTGAAAACGTCAAAACTATGGAAATCATTAAAATAAATCAGTGGTTCCAGGAGTCAGAGGTAAAGGATGATAAATAGGTGAAACACAAAGTATTTTTAAGGCCATAAGACTATTTTGTTTGATATCACAGTGGTGAATATATGCCATTATATACTTACCAAAACCCATAGAACATACAACACTAAGAATGAATCCTAACATAAACTATGGACTTTCCATGATAGTGATATATAAATGTAGGTTCATTGATTGTAATAAGTACATTGTTCTGCTAAGACATGTTGATAGGTTGTAAATATGTGGGGCAGGGGGAATAGGGGAATTCTCTGAAGTTTTTGTTTAATTTTGCTCTGAATCTAAAACGTCTCTAAAAAAGTGTTTTTTTCTTTTCTACACCACCCATCCAGTCCCCGTTGGTCAAGGGTGACAAAGTTTAGAAAGGCTGAAATCAGTTCTAGAGATCAATTTCACAGCCCATTGACAATGCTTAACAATACTGTATTACATAATTGACACTTGCTGAGGAAGCAAGTCTTATATGTTGTCACCACACATGGACATGCAAAAACTGTGTAAGGCAATGGATGTTTCAATTTGCCTGCTCATAGCAATTATTTCACAATACATGTATACTTGCATATCAAAACATCATGTTGTATATTGTATATATATCTACTTGCAATTTGTCAGTTATACCTCAATAAAGGTGGAGAAGTAAAAGTTCTCTGAAAAGAGGGGGGCAGTTAAAGGCAGCAAATATGACATGAGTTTCCCCACGTAAGCATTTTTCCCACTGAGAGGAGGGATACTTTTTAATGAAGGATCTTTCTAATGAATGATCACATGAACATACTTTTGTATATCATCCATGATGCCAGTTTCAAAGTGGCTTTGCTTAACGCAGCACATCCCAGCGACATATTAATGATCTTAGGTTTCACACAGCAAACATGTTACAATTTTCATATCAAAGACATAATTTTTCAAGAAAACTGTATTGAAAGATCAATTTCTGAGAATTCAATCCTTTCTTAGAGATGGATGATTGTCTGTACCCATCATAGACATACATAGATTGCATACTGCAAGTTGTATCTGTAAATCACAGCTAGACATTATACCTGAACATGAAGAAATGCAGGCAAAGTACAATCAAAGAGCAAACTAAGAATTTTTTTCTCCCAATACTCAGCTTTCTAGCTGTGAGTGCATTTTCATTGACTTCAGAAAGCGCCAGACCTGGAATCAGTAACAAATTGCTTAGTAATTTCATGTTTGATTATAATATGTAGTGGTAGCAGACAGTGACACCCAAAACATACTACCTGTGCCAGTGAAGCAGAGCATACTCTAATGTCATCCACATTAGCAGATAACACACTGGAAAACAAGACAAGAAATAAAAATTAGAACCAAGTGATGTAAACATTACATCATGAAAGTTTTCAAATAATGTCATCTGCTTCAAACATACCAATCATTATAACTATTCATTAAAAAATTAAAATGAATCTTTTGAGAAAGTTTCCTAAATTTAATGATCCACATGTGTAAACACAGACCAATTAATGCATACATGAAAAGTTTGAGCAATTATCTTGAATTATGAGACTTACAAATATTTCAGGCTAGTCTGCAACATATATTTGAGCCATTGGGATTTTTTTTTAATGTGTGTGCTGGGGATAGAACCCATGGTTCTGTGTATGCTAACAAAGCATTTTACCAATGAGCTGCACCCAGTCCATTTCTTTAAATTGTTAATAAGCATTTTGATCTGTAATAATCTTAAAATTTCTTAACTTGAAATCACCTCAACCTTGTAGAAAAATAGCAAGAATAGCACAAAGAACTTTAATATGCATTTTATCTAGCTTTGCTGAATGTCAGTACCGTATCATAATTTAACTTTATATAGTTTTATTTTTAATTACAAAATTAATTATATGTTTATTGGAAAGATGTTAAAATGTGAACTAGAACAAAGAGCTAGAAACCATCCATAAACCTCTATAAAAGATCACCAGTGATAATATTTCTTCCATTCTTTTGTCTATTTTAGTAGGCTAAATTTTTTAATATTTGTCTACTTTTATTTGTATTATAAATGGTAATTGTATTCTTCTTGGGAAATTGGTATATACACATATCATATTTTAATGAGTTTTTCCTCCTTTGGTAATTATCCCAAGTCTAGGATTAGGGTATGACAAGTGAGATGTTTAGGGCTCAAGATTTAGGAGGCTCTCACTTTCGAGGTTCTGCAGAGGAACCTCTATATGATCCAGAGAGTGAGTACTTCTTTAATTTTTGTACTATAGGCACCTCACTTGCCTCACTGTCTTTCCTGGCCTATTTTTTCTTTGCCTTTTTCCCACTTTCATCCTCCATCTCAAGCTACGATAGCAGGAAGAAACCAAACCAAAACAAAACAAAGATGGGATAAGGCCTGGGGATCTAGCTCAGTGGCACAAGTGACTGTCTAGCAAGCACAAAGTCATGAGTTTGATTCTCAGTAACAAAACAAAAAACAAAGACAGGATAACTCTTCTTCACTTATTTCAAACCAGCAAAGGAAAAGGGCTCAATATTGAGATGCCAGAAAGATGTAAGTGCAAAATCTTATCACTAAAAATAAATCTACAAGTAGAGGAGGAAAAAGAAAAGATAGGGAAATTATGGGAATTTAAAGAGAGGGGAGACCTTGTACCTTGCCCATCCTTGGACAGAAGACTGAGGCCACCTTCAGAGAGCATCAGGCACCAGTGTGGCATGGGAGAAGCCTCAAGGACAGTGGGACCTAATGGCACCTTAAGTACAGGAATAAGTCCCTGAAGCAACAATATGTCCTTGCCTGGTAATCCAAGTATCAGATCTCTGGGTGCTGTTTAAGCTGAGATCCTACCAAATTCTCCAAAAGACTCTTGGAACTTATGAGGAAACTTGGAAAAGGAGTGGGTAGCAAGGCAAAAATTTGATGGAGATTAAATTTCCAGACCAGGGGTATAACTCAGTGGCACAAGCGCCTGCTTGGCAAGCGTGAAGTTGTGAGTTTGATTTTCGATAAAAAAAGATTAAATTTCCATCACCTCAGAGTAATGGTGGCTTACAGGAGCAATTATATAGGGATATCAGACAAGAAAGAAAAATAGAATGCAACTTTTTTTTTTGTAATATATTCCCTAAGATTTGTACCCATTATCACAAGCATAGGATGAGCTTCGGCTCTAGGATTGAATGAAGAGATGAAGTTATATATATCAGAGATTCAGTCTTTCAGGAGGGTTTGGGGGTTTAGCTCAGTGGCATAAGTGCATGCCTTGCAAGCATGCCGTCGTGAGTTTGATCCATGGTAATGACAAAACACACACACACACACACACACACAAAACCCTATTACATTTGACAGTCTTTCAGGGGACAGGCAATCATTTCAACAGCCCCCTTACACCATGGCTTCCATTACTGCCTCAGCTTTGCATGCTCAACTGACTTGATTTCCAATTTTTCATTTGGACATCTATTCTGCCATGTAATATTCATCATATAAGACCTATTCCAAAACTGTCCTAGTCATAGAGTTGCAAGTACTACTTTTCCATCTCTTAGGATTTCATTGCATGTACCTGGATGATATTCAGTAATTTTTGCATGAATAAGTAACATGTAATCCCACACTGTACTAAGACTTTTCATGTCTTATCTCACAAGTTTATTTATCTCATGAATATACAGACTGTATCATGTATATAGAAGATTTTTTTAAGATAACAGCTTTATTGAACTAAAATTTTCATATTATATAATTTTCAAACTTAAAATGTGTGATTCAATAGATTTTAGTATACTAACAGAGTTATGCCACCATGACCACAGTCAAATTTAGATCAGTTTTGTTATCCCAAAACAAAACAGTACACACTAGCTATTATCTCCCTCCACCCCACAAGCACACATGTAGGAAACCACTCAGCTACTCTCTATCTTCATAGATTTTTCTAATCTGCAAATTTATTCATTTTTATTTAAAGTAGACCATGCTCATACCAACAATAAAGACCTTAACATATCCAGGAGAATCTTGTAAAGTGAGCTGTTACATCTTATTAGGGTGAAACTAGAGACCAGCAGCAGAAACATACAATACTCAGAATATAGTAACTATTAAATGCAAAGATGTTTTAATAAACCCAACACACATCAGAGATGTTTAATGTATATGTATGAATAAATTAATTCCCAGATTATCTACCTAACAAAATAGAATACCTGATTTCTTAGATTGTATTCTCCCAGAGATTGATTCTGAGCCAAAGTTTCAAGTAGAAGTGATTTAATAAAGAAATGCCTCCAATGTAGATTAATAAGGGAGTCGAGGAAATAGGTAATGGGTCATAGACAAACAAAGGTACCTGTTTAGATGGATTCCTGCACTTGGCCTCATCATGTGAGAGGTTCTGGAGCATAAACTACATTGATGAGTTTACCCAGTCTCGAAAAAAGGGTTTTTCAAGAGGGTTTTTGCATACCCTCATTAGACGGTGACTGACTACCAGCCACCAAGATCCCCCTGTGAATTCCCCAGCATCACCAACTGGAAATGGCTCCAATACCCCAAGGACGATCCTTTGAAAAAGTCTGCCAGAATAGGTTAAGGAGATTCTCAGGGAGATTTGAGCAAAGTCCCAATGTGTGCACTGTACTAGGCCACACAGTATATTAGGACTTTTTTCTTTTTTTGAGACAGGTTCTTACTATGTCTGCTGGCCGTGAACTTCCAATATTTCTGCCTCAGCCTCCTGAGTGCTGGAATTGCAGGTTTGTGCCCCCATGTCCAGCTAGGATTTCTTTGATTCATTCTCAAGATGCTCCTGTTGATCCTTGTTTTTAATTTTTTTTTTCTATTTTTTGTTTTGTTTTGGTACCTGGGATTGAACTCATAACCTCGCACTTGCCAGGCAGGTGCTTAGGCCACTGAGCTAAATCCCTGGCCCTTTTTTTCTATTTTTGATATTTATTAACTTACATCACACTACTTTATGTTGGTCTATATAAACAATAAAAAAATTAAAACCTTGCTTAAACTAAAATGCTAGATAATTCAAATAGGAAAAAAATGAAACCACAAAATCCTGGATGATGACTTTTTTGGGATGTAGGAGTTGACAAAAGCTAAACGTCTCTATAAAAAGAAATGAAAAGAACTCGTTTTTTATGTTTGTTTTTTTTCTCTTCTGAGAGGGTGAGCACAGAGGAGAGAGGAGTATTGAAACATGAGAGGTAGCCAAAAGACCACGGAGAACAAGGATATCTGATGTTTGATTTTAAGATACTCATGTGACTCTGTTTCCCTAACGTTCATTGTAGGCTGCCACCTATTCAAATCCTTGGGTGTCCTTAGGGGCTGTTTTCAGTATAAAAACTAAGGAATGGGATGAAAACAGGGTACAGATCAAGTTGCTGAATGGAGAACAGGAATTCAGTGGAGGCAGCCAAAGCCAGAGACCATAACTCCACAGAGAATACACAGAGATCTTGGCGGGTGCACTGGGTTTCCTTTTCCCCAAGGCAAGGAAGATACACTTTCAGGCCAATCTTCTCTAAATCTGTTCACTAACACATTATACTAATGAAGCTAAAAGTGCTTCAAAATATCTTTATGGCGTGCTTTTCTAAAATAATATATAATCATAATATGGGAGATGTTCTATGAGTCATATAAAAACACAAAACAAGTAAGAGACAAAAGACCCACATATAAATATTCCTAGTTCAATCCAGGCTTCTGCTATTGATATTTCGACTAGTGATTTGAATTGTAGGAGCTAAGTTATTGACTGTGAGGCTTCTCTGAAAACCTTAATAATGAAACAGAGAGTCTGAAAAATGTCACAGTCCTTCCGTGTCATAGCTGTCTGAGAATCTTTTTATCATTTTCATTGGCTCAAATTCAAGGTGCTGGTAAAGTTGCTTACTAAATCTTCTTTTCCATGTGTTAAGTTTCTTCTATTCAATGCCCAGACTGGCCTTGAACTTGAAATCCTCCTGCTTCAGTTTTCTAAGTAGCTGGAATTATGGGCATGCATCACCATGCCTATCTTTCTCTGTCTTTTTTTCTTTTTTTAAAGGCCTTGTCACTAAAGAAAATTGGGTTATTCAAAACCAGAAGACTTTTAGAATGGTGTACAGTAATTCCTAAGACTAGAGGTTCCCTACATGTATTGTAGGGAAGTAAGAAAAACTTTGAGAAGCCAGGTACAGTGGGTCACACCTATAATCCCAACACTCTGGAGGCCAAAGCAAGAGGATTGCTGTGAGTTCAAGGCAGGCTTGGTCTACTTAGTGAGTTCAAGGCCATCCTGAATTACATAGCAAGACTTTGTCTCAAAAAACAAAATAAAACGACAAAAAGGCTTTGAGATTTTTAGGAAACAACAATTACTTCTGCCAGTTTTAGGATAAAAAGTGTACAAAGGCTGAAGAAGTTATCGAAATAAGGCTGGACATTTATAGTTTGTCTTTTGGTAAAGAGAGATTACTGAAAATTTTTCTATAAAGGAGTACTCTCAGATCAGAATGAGAAATTCACTGGCTTAAATCTCCAGAAGAGGTCAAAGAGAAGTCAAGTTTCTTACCTAGCATAGGCTGCTATAAGAAAACACCATAAACCAGGAGTGGTGGCACATGCCTGTAGTCCCAGCACTTAGGAAGCTGAGCTGGAATCACTGTGAGTTTGAGGCCAGCCTGGGCTACTTAGCAAGTGTAAGGCCAACATGAACTACATAATGCTCTATATCTCAAAAAGAAAAAAAAAAGAATAAGAATAGGATTAAAAAAACAGACATTTGTCCTAACTAAATTTAGGACATCCTGGAACTTTTCTTTTATCAGTGTCCTAATCTCTCACCCTCGTGACTTCATTTAAACCTAATCATCTCCTAAAGACATCACATCCTAACACCAGAGTTATGGAGGCTGGAAAGCTTAAGATTAGGGTGCAACGTGGTAAGGTTATCGTGAGGGTCTTTTTTAATAGATGGTAGCTTTCTTGTGTGAGCTTACAAAGAAGGAAAATATTCTGTGATTTCTTCTTATGAGGGCACTTAAACCAAAACCCTCAGGCTTAGGATTCTCTGAAATAAAAGGGTTGATTGAGCCATTATAAACATTAGTCAGAGAAAGGCAAGTTCATGGGATGAATTCCTGAATTAGCAGTGGGGTAGATAGCAGCTGGAAAAATGTCCACTGGGCCTAAGTTATGATATTTCTTTAATGGTATATTATTATTATTTTGTTCTTATACAAGTTAAATTTAAATTAGTTGCTAGTTACTGGTACTCCTTGCTTGAGTGTGTTTAGACAATAGCATTAGAAGAGATATTAGAATACTTCTGACTTCCGTAAAATGGTTCTCTTAAATGAAAATCTAGCTCAGACTTAGAAAACATACATGCCTACAATAAAAAACCGGGACTCCTTCCACCATTTAAGCAGCACTAGGCTGGTGGCCTGACTTAAGACTTGGAGGACAGGTTTCACTGAGACAGACTGGCTCTGATCCTCCTCTATACTCTAGAGGAAATTTCAGGCCTTTTCTGCTTCAGTTTCCTTCCTCTGACTTTACCTCTACTCATTTCCCACTTTCTACTTTCCTTATAGAGGCATGTACAGTCAGAAAGAACTCTAGACTATTCAAACCTCTTCCTTCTTAGTTAAGCCCATAGAAAATGAGCATTTGCTAATGCCAAAGGCAGGGAAGTCATCTTAGATAAAGGACACATACCCCATCTCTGGGTCAGATGAGACATTGGTTGGAATTGTGCCCGTCCAGGAGAACACACATAAGAGCCATGTCCTAACTCAGTGTTCTGGGCAAATCTTCTTTGGAGATTAAACCTGAGATGCAGTGGGAAGAACTGGCTTCCTGTGACAGTGGAAGAAGCTATCCTCAAACAGCACACATAGGGGACCTAAACACATTAGAATAAGGAGGCTCTCCAATCTCTCAAACTGTGGATTTTAAAAACTATCGTAAAGTCATAGAGCAGTAGGTAATGATCTTGCTCAGGCCTTTTAACTATCCATTATAGAATTTTGACAAACAGTGATTACTCTGCCAGCTAATTAATCGCTCTTATAGCAGCTGTCACCCTCAAAAGCAGAGGACAGGTTCCCCAGCATCTATTTGGTGAATCCCCATTGAAGCCAGTGGCCAATAGAGCCAATGGAGTGTTGACCAGACAAACAGCTGGATTCCTTTCTGGAGACAGATCTTTGGTTATCTCAGCTGATAGAAACTGAGAACTGAGGGTTCCTGGCCAGGGCAACTCTCAGGTGGACGCCCAGAAGTCCCTCAGAGACCATTTGCTCATGACAACTGAAAATCTCTACTTATCAATCATCTTTATTTCTCCACTAGTAGACCAGGAACTCTCACTAAGCCTTTCAGTGGATCTTCAGATTACTTAGATCACCCCTACTTTTGGAGATTAAGTTGAGGTAGTCTGCAACAATTGTTTACATTCCACAGCAGCTAGTGGGGGAAGGATTTGCATTTGTGCCTTACATATGTTAATTAAGAGTAAATAGGCTTTTCCTTTCTGTAAGCCTAGAAAATTGATGTGCCTTTTTCTAATGTAAACTGTGATTGCTAGATAGTTTGTAAATTTTTAACCTGTGAGTTTCAAAGATAAACATTTAAATGAAGTACAGTTACCTAGGTAATTAAGTGAGAGACAAAGACTCCTTTGCCTAGTGCACAGGGTGAGGCTCCTCTAGTCAATTGCTCTACCTATCTCTAGAGGAAAGAAGAAAAGCATCCTACTTCCAACTCACCTTTTAACCTATGCTCCCCTCCAATAAGCAAAGTAGTTTATTACAAAGTTATACTTCCTTCTTTAAGCATTCCTTATGGAAACAAAGTTCATGAGCTGTCTCGGAGGATAGGATTGTGTGTCAGACTGAGGGTGGATAGGCTGACCAAATCTATCTTCTGTTCTCTCCAGGTGGCATCCACCTGCACTGAAGCAATGCCAACCCAGGGACGCCTAGGGAATAGTTAGCAAATAGGAATAAAAAGGGACGCCTTGTTTAGCTCCTTTATTTGCATACATAGCTCAATTCATAGCCCAGTGAAAGGTCCCGAGTTCAATTCTCAGGTACAAAAAGGTTTCATACTTATGCCTTGCTTCTATATTACAGACATGGGCAACACAATGCCAAAGCCCCTTACTCCTGTGGAATGCATTCTTAAACACTGAAAGAGGTTCAACCCTTCCAGGTTGAAAAAGAGATAATTAGTATTTCTCTGCAGGAGTGCATGGCCTACATAACCCCTAGAGCCAAAGCGGAATACAGAGGGAAGTATTAATTACCATGTTTTTTTTACAACTAAAATCATATTGTAAGAAAGAGGAAAAATGGTTAGAGCTTCAATATGTTAAAATTTTCTTTGTATTAAAAGATAATTCTTATCTATGCTCCAGGTATAATTATAATCCTTATGAGACCACTCCCATTCATAGGACTCTTATTCTCAGTGACTTAAAGCAAATTAACCAAAACTAGGAAAATTTTCAGATGACCCTGATAAGTACATTGATGTCTTTAGAGGATTTACTCAGGTATATAAAATAGATTGGGAAGATGTAATGTTACTCTTAAAATCAGACATTGGCTTCTAGTGAAAGACAGGCAGCATTACAAGCTGCTATTGCCTTTGGACATGAATATCATATTGTTACTTCTAGAAGGCCAGAAGATAGCCAGGGGAACCACCAGTCTCCACCGGGGCACAAGCATTTCCTACCCAAGACCCAAGTGGCCTGCCAACAATACAGGAGATTGGAACAGAAGACATTTTCAAGTGTGTATTCTTGAAGGTCTAAGAATCACAAAAACCAAGCCTTCTAGTTATTTTAAATTGCCAGCTATTTCTCAGGAAAAAGATAAAAACCCCTCTGACTTCTTAGATCGTTTATCAGAGACAATAATAAAATGTATGTCTACAGATCCTGATTTGATAGAGGGACAGATTTTGCTTAAAGACATGTTTATTACTCAGTCAAATCCAGACATCAGAAAAAAAGCTACAAAAAAGCCTTTGCTCCATATAGTTCACTTGATACTTTAGTAAAAGTTGCTTCCTCAGTATTTTATAACCATGATGAGAGGAAAATCAATGAGAGAAAACAAAGAGACTGAGAACAAGCAGCTGCCTTAGTTGCAGCATTAAGAGAAACAGACCCTAAGTCTGATTCTCTGGGGCTCCAAGAAGAATTCAAAGATAACACAGACCTGCTATCACTGCCACATGCCAGGTCACCTTAAGAGGGACTGCACTCAGAAGCCCCTGGGCCATGCCCCAACTGCAAAGGTGACCACTGGAGGTCAGACTGCCCTCTGAGGCTAAGGCCTCAGGGTTCAGACCCATCCTATCAGTTGGTCCAGCAGGACTAAAGGGCCCCAGGACACTCACTGCCCTCTCCCTGTGGCCAGACTGTCATCTCCACAGAGGAGCCCAGGTAATCATGACTACAGAGGGAAAAAAAGCCAGCCTACTGCTGGATACTGGCGCCAGCCTCTTGGTCCTTCCTTTCTTCTAGTCACCACACGTCAGTGAAAGTTGTGACTGGCAAGGAGGTAATTTGTTATTTTTCACAACCTTTAGGCCGTAACTGGGCAGGTTTTCTTTTTACACATTAATTTTTGATTATGACTGAAAGTCCAGTTCCCCTCTTAGCAAGAGATATTTTCTCATGTTTAAATACTGTGATATATATGCACCCAGGTCAAGTATGCTGCTGTTCCCCTCATGGAAACAGAAATCCTGAAGTATGGGCAACTAAAGGTAAAATAGATAGGTCAATAAATCCACAGGACCAGGCATCTCAACATGGACTGTGCTCCCCCAAGGGTTCAGAGATAGTCTACATCATTTTACACAAGTGCTTTCCCATGACTTGGCATGTTTTGAGTTTTCCCAGGTCACAATCTTGCAATATGTAGATGACACACTGTTATATGCTCCCTCAGAAGAGCTCTATAGCCAAGGCACATGTGCTCTGCTAAATTTTCTAGCAGACAAAGGTTATAAGGTCTCTAAATCTAAGGTACAACTTTGCTGTCTTGAGGTAAAATATTTAGGCCTCATTGTATCCAAAGGGACCCAAAAACTAGGAAAAAAGGATTAAACCCATTCTCTCCTTCCCATAGCCCAAAACTCTGAAACAGCTAAGGAGATTCCTAGGAGTTACAGGTTTTTTGCCACCTTTGGATACCCAGATATGGGGAATTTGCAAAATATAAGGAGATAGGTAATTTTTTATTACAGGCTGTCCTTCAAAATTGGATGGCATTGGACATTCTAATAGCAGCACAGGGGGTCACTTGTGCAATTGTAAAAACTGAGTGCTGTGTATACATTCCTGATTCTTCTGCTAATGTCTCAGTAGCTATTCAAGACATTAGAAAACTGATTAACAACATGTCAGACTCTGAGATTCCCTGGACCTTGTCTTTCTCCTCCTTATGGAAAACTGTTACTAATTCCTCTTGGTGAAAATCTTTGTTAAAACTATACTTATAATTGTCTTATTAATTCTACTCTTTGGCCCACACATAATTAACTGTTTCTTTGGCTTTGTCTCTTCCAGACTTAAAGCTGTGCACACACCCAAGATGAAAATGCCTGGTGTCTATCAAGGGCCTCTAGACAGGATCTCTGTGGAAGTACCTCTGACTGCCGTTCAAACACTGCGACCCTGTTCAGCCTGAAGCAGCTAGATTGGTCTTCTGCCCCTTTCCCCTCATGGCAGTTCCAGTTACTTCTTCAGAGGGGGGGATTGTTGCAGGCAGCTGAGCCAGTTAGAAATATTAAAGGCAGTCAGACAGGGCTAGGCTCTCAAAGAAGCTGGCACAGAGGGCCAGATGTCACCTTGGAGGAGACACACACCTCTTGCTGCGGGCCAGATCTCAAGAAAAATGCAAGCATACCCTTACATATAATCCTTAGGGATTAAGTCTGGATCACTTTATGTCCACTTTGCACATTCCTATTTTTCCCCACCTTTCAGCCATCTAATCTCATGATTTTGCTCTATAAAAGTCCCTGGATATACAGAGTTTTGGGCAGTCGCTCAGGACCGCCTTCTGTCTCTCTTCAGACATAAAATAAGGAAAGTAATCCTATCCTTAATAGGGTCAAAATCACAATATAACACAATACAACACAACAAAAAACATACAGAAGTCCAATACTAAAGATAAACCTAACACAAGGTTAGAGACAGCTACATGAAACACTAAGTAAAAGAAAATGCTACAAGGTACAAACACTGCCTGTATTCATGTATTGAGAGAATTAGTACTGTTCAAATCACCTGTTTTTAACCTTTTTCATTCCTTTTTTTTCATTTGGTATAATATAATAAATGTACCACTTACTTGATAAAATTTTGTGCCTTGATTCTTGTACTCAATGTTACGTCCTCGAGTTTGGTCCTCTCTGAGTAGTTTGGTTTTTACTGCTTTGTAGATTTCTATTGTTTACACAGTTACAACTCAGTGATCTATTTTCCAGTTAGTGGACATGTGTGGTTACCAGTTGGGCTATTATGAATAGCTGATATGAACCTGCCTGTAATACCTCTCTTAACATTTGAGGAGAGTGATACATCTTTCATAAGCCACTCCCACTTATTCCCTCTATCCCCACCTCAATACCTAACAAGACAGCTTTCCTAGAGGACATCTGTTATACAGGGTTTTGTTGGTTTATTTTGTTTTGTCTCTTTTGAGACAGTCTCCCTATGCAGCCCAGACTGGTCTCAAAGTTGCAATGATACTCCTGCCTCAGCCTCCTGAACACTGGGATTACAGGCATGTGCCACCATACCCAGCTTGTTCTAGAGCTTTAGATTAGCTGTGGGTGATTTGTTTGCTAAGTTTCACATGAAAAATAGACTCCAATGTCTGGACAAAGTCTACTCAAAGTTTCCATTACTATCACAAATAATGATCAAATAAGGTCAGGGAGTCAGTCTCTTGTATTTCAATAATCTATTTTGGTCTTGTTGCTGCTTAAAATAGAAACATGTTCCCAGATATATTTCAGTGATTGATCATAAAAGAATGTAGATGTTTTCCAGGGCCATTTTCTTTCCTAAAATTTCGACCCACTTCCTTCATCCTTTTATTTTTTTTAAATAGTAATTCAGAGAAAGTTAGATCCCAAGTGGAAATATAATGTTCAAAGAAATACAATGTATTATACAAGGAATGCCATTATTGTGGAAGTTTATTCAAAACTTTTTTCCATTTTTCTTTCTTTTAAGGCTATCTATTTGAAAGATCTAAGAAGCCAGACATCCTGGGTTTGAATCATGGATCTGAAATCATGAACAAGTTCAGTGATGTAAACTTTAAGTCTGAGCTTTCTATTTTCTCAATTAGGGATATAATATCTCCCATATTGGGTTAATTGGAGGATTAAAAGGCCTAACATGATAAGGAATGAAGTTGGTTTCTCAGTGAATCCAAATTTTGTTTCTGAATGAGCTGACATTTCTGCTTCCTGTTCTCTTGTTTCTCTGATAACTTGTTTTAGGGAACAAGACACCCAATGGGCTTCAGGAAGCTCACAAAGAACACCCCCAGAGTGTTTACATTTTAAAGGCTAACCATGGTACTTGGCATTTGTTAGACACAGAGTGTTAGATTGTGTTAGTTTCAGTGTTAGATTGTGATACATTCTTTCATTAATGTCCTACACTTGCAAGGTTGTGTTTCTTACAGTTCTGTGCTAAAATACAAGTACTAACTGAGAATCAATGTGCAATGTGAAATTGATAGCATCAGCTTCATTCCAAGATTTGAGAAACTGAGCCATGACCAATTGACAAAAATACTCTATTTGTGTGTTTAAGAATGAAAAAAATTCAGGTTATGAATATTATTTTTTCATATGGTTATAAAGTATTAGGACATGAGTACTCATAAAGTTGTTTGGACTTAACTATTTTGTAGATGCTTTGCTTAGGTATATCTTCTAATCTAGAAAGTGCTAGGAAAAACAAAGCCACTAAGCATACCTAAAAATTGGGAAATTTCTCTCTCTTCTTTAGTAGGTATATAATAACAAATGTTTAATCAAATAGTCAAGACTACATCTTGTATATACACATGCTATTCCTTAGGAAATCATTTCTCTAATTAGTCAATTCTTTTTCTAATTTTTAAATTTTATTAGTACATGTCTGCAGTTCCTGCAGTTTAGAATTCTTTGGGAGTGGTTACAAGTACACACCACAGCTGCTTCTTCTGTTTTTTATCCCCTTTTCTTTTCCTCCCACCTCCTCCAACTCCATCTCATTTTTCAATTTTGTTGATATTATTCTCTTATGTTATGGCATATAATTTTTACATTAATTGAGGTCATTAGGTCCCAGTACATGGCCTGAATTTATTATACTTGTTTCCCCTTCTCCTCACTTCTTGATCTTTCCCTTGGGTCACTTCCCTATTGCAAGACATCCATTTTTCCTTTATTATTCTTGTTGTTTATAATAGTTAACTCTTAATTATCCCAGAATGAAGTTTAAATATAAGCACTTTCAGGAAGCCCTCCCTACTTTGTAACTCTTCTATTCCCATGCTTTGTGAGGAGTCTGATGTCTAGGCTTCCAGGACCCTTTTGTGGATTCCTCATACATTACCTTTATGTGAACTTGTGGACACAGATAAAATAGAAATGAGCTTAGCTTCTATAGAATTTGGAACAGTGTCTCGCACATTATATCTTCTCTGAAGATACCTGCTAATGAACTAATGAAATACCAAGAGGATATATAGGTAATCGTAAGCAGCATTTACTAAGAATTTTAGTTCTCTCAGAGTTACTCAAATGCCAGAAGATGACTTGGTTGTCATACAAATTAAAGACCATCTAGCATAATCCTCAAGTTAAATAAATTCAGAAAGGCAAATAGACTGTAATTCCAACGATCTAAAATGCTAATGCAAAAGGATTACAAATTTGAGCTCAGTCTAAGCAATTTAGTGGTTCAGTGAGATCCTGTCTCACAAACTAAACAAAATAGGGCTGAGGATGTACCCTAGTGTGAAGGTCTTGGGTTTAATCTCCACTATCATAAAATCGAAAAGAGACAGACAGATAAGAGACAGCTGAGGGTAAGGCGCAGTAGTTAATTTGGTTACAGAGACATGTAGAACTAAACCTGCAAATAAGGACACCTGCATTTTATTTTTTCTATACCACTTACTTGATCTGGCTACCAATAAATGGAGTGTAACTTTTTTTTTTTTTGTGGGCAGGATCCTCTTATATTTCTCTGCAACCCTCAGACAGCCAAGGAATAGTTATCACACAGTGCATTGGTCACAAGTATTCCAGTGAGACAGAACCAACAGACTTTATAGAGACAGATATAAAAGATTTATTATTGGAATTGGTTTACATAGTTAGGGAGGCAAAAATGTCTCACAATCTGCTGTTTGCAAGCTGGGGAAAGAGTGGTGGTATAATTCATTCATAGTCTGAAAACTCAAGAATTGGGGTGCTGATGGTGTCTCAGCCTCAGCACAAAAGTCTGAGAACTGGAACACCAATGTCTGACAATAGAAGATGGCTCTCTCACCTTAAGCAGAGAGCAAATTTATCCTTTTTCAACTGTTTTGTTTCATTCAGACTCTCAATGGAGTGGATGAAGCCTACTCACCTTCTGGAGGGGCATCAGTTTTACTCAGTTCATCATTCATTTTTATCTTGTACCAGGAATCAAACTCAGGACCCTGCACTTGCCAGGCAGGCGCTCGTGCCACTCAGCTATATCCCTGTCAGCTTACCAGTTCAAATGATGGTATTTCTCTTCTAATGTATTTCAATTCCTTAGCCTAGTGGTGAGCCTTTGGCATGTGTGTTGTTTTTCTTTTGTGACAAAAGATGTTAATGTATGCATTTTTTTCTAAACTAAAATCTCAGTATTCAGATTTAATTGAAATATTCGCATTTTGCAATACATAAGTGGGTTTTGGATTCCACTTTGGACACTTCTCTCTAAAAGGTTTGCCACACTGTGCTTCATTAAGTTGATACATAAAATTAACCATTACATGTAACTTACTTGATGGAGGCAGTTTTGGGGGAATTACAGCCAATTAAAAATGGATGGAAGAAACTTCACAACACAATACAAAGTAAAATATTAAAAAAAACTTCTGAACACCGAAATTAGTTGTGTTCTTTTGCATTTGGAAAACTTATTAGTTAAGAATATTTCAAATGTCAATTTTCATTGAAATCATTCAGCTTGACTGAATAGTATAGTTCCAGAAGCTGTCTGGGTACCTGAGGAGACACATTCTAGACAATTGTTCAATGAGGCTGGCAATAACTGGCAGGAAGATAAATACCATTTGGATTAGAATGTATTATAGACTACTCTTCACACATTTTAAGTTACAACAAATAACCTTAACCATACGTCATATTATGAAAGATGTAGAGCTACAATTCTCAAACACTGCTGATAGAAATTAGTATGGTTCAGCTATTTTGGTAAAGTTTGGCAGTTTTTTTCTGAAATGTTAAGACCCAGTAATTCAAGTTTTTGGCATTTGCCCAAAAGATACAAAAACATGTCAACACAAGCTGTATGTATACAGTCTGCTATAGCAACCTTATAATTATCAAAAACTAGAAGCAAAATTTGCATCACTAAGTAAATAATTATAGCACACCGAAATACTATTAGGCAACAAAGAAGTTTTTAAGACAATCATAGTCCTAAGAGAAATCTCAAAACACAGACCCTATGAAAAAGCTATGTAAATTTAGAAACAGAGAAATCACATTAGAATTGTGTAGAGGGTACGTGGTTACTAACTGGGGAGTGTCTGGGAATTTCTCGGTTAACAGAAATGGGTTATACCTTCATTGTGGGTGGGGTGGTTCACGAATAAACATTGGCCAAAAATGGAATTTACATTTAAACTTCCATATAAACTAAAAATCAGCAAGTATTACCCAAGGCTGTGGTGATAGATGGATGCAAGGATCTTCTGTAGGTGTGTGGACGTGCGTCGGGGATGAACCCAGCATGCTAAGCAAACGCTCTACCTCTAAGCTACTTCCTTAGCCCTTCAAGAGGAAGGCTATTAAAATGCACTCTGATTTTAGACAAAAAAAAAAAAAAAAAATGGCGGGGGCTGGGAGGGGAGGTTCCAAGTACCAGAAACTTTCACAGTGCTGTACCGATTAAAGTGAAGGAAAACTTGCAATCAATCTATATTTTACAGAGCGCGGGCAGAATCCTGCGAACGCAGCCGGCAAAGAGCTGCTTGCCTCTCCCGACAGCCAACCGTAGCTTGACCCCCGTCCACACCCCAACACCAATCTGCGCCCGAGCGGGTCCCAGCGACCTCCGCACACTCCGCGCCAGCAGGGCCAGCTCCGCAGCTAGTCTGTAGCCCGGGCGGGCTGGCGCTCCGGCATCGCGCTGACGTCACGTGCGTGCTGACGTCGCTGACGGCCGCGACCTCTAAAGCGGGCTGGGGCTCGGGGGCGCCGAGTTTGACTAGTTTGGGGTCCGCTCTGGGACTGGCGCCGCGCCTGCCGCCCACCGGGCCCTGGGAGCTGCGCCTCGGGCGGGCCGAGCGCGTCCCGCCCACTCTCGCTGGCGACTGGGCGGTGCTCGGCCAAAGTTAGCCCTTCGCGGGCGGGCGGCAGGCCGGCCGCAGCCATGGAGCCCCGCAGCATGGAGTACTTCAGCGCCCAGGTGCTGCAGAAGGACGTCGGCGGCCGGCTGCAGGCCGGCCAGGAGCTCCTGCTGTACCTGGGCGCCCCCGGCGCCATCCCAGATCTGGAGGAAGACCACAGCCGCCTAGGCAAGACAGTGGACGCACTCACCGGCTGGGTGGGCTCGAGCAACTACCGGGTAAGCGGCGGCGTCGGGGCGGGGCACGCCCTCCCGGCAGCCCTTTAATCCCGGGCGCCTGCGTCTGGCCCGCGGAGCTCCCGAGCTGCGGAGCCGCGGGGTCGGCCGTGCTGTGTAGGGACGCTCTGGGGTCCGGTGGCGCGCCCCGCTGGCGAGCCTGCGGTTCCGCGCGAGCCGGAGGCTTGCTTTCCACCCCCAAGTTTTTCCACGTTTGTGAAACAGTGACAAATTCAGCGATTCCGTGACACGTTGTGGTTATTTGGCGTAAGACAGTATCGCTTGTTTTAAAAATCAGTTAACTTTACGTACAGTAAAGGGGTCTACGGCATTAGTACACATCTATGTAAACGCTCTCTACATAAGACGTAGGGACATTAGGATACTATTTTAAATTGAAGTGACATGTCAAATTAATCCCGTTTTAATGTTTTTTTTTAAAAAAATTCCAGTTAATCTCCTGTTTCTTATTACTTTCGTAATTTTTGTATGCCTGGAAGGTTGGGATCTTCGTCTCGAAAGCATCTTAAGGGCATAGTCAGGCTCCTGGTTGCCTTTACCATTAAATCTAATGAAAAGATACCGACCTCATGATATTATCTATTTGCTTTTCCTTTATTAACTATGGAAAACAACTGAATGCCCTGTATTATTTTGTTTTACTGCACTTGAAGTCTGATGCCGAATTTGAAACCATATGCTACCAGGTTTAGTTTGTTGTGGAGGAAAAAACAATAAAGAATAAGGTGCAAGAATAAACGAATAGTTTATCTAGAGTCAGTAGTAGGTAGGTTGTAATATAGCCACCTAGAGAGGCTGAGTGAATTGTAACTAGTTTATTCTTAGTTGTTAGCAGTTAGTTACTTTTTCTAGTCTGCTGGTGGCAGTGTTGCTTTAGAATGCTGACCAGAATCTTCTGTAGATGAAGTGATTTATCGTAGTAATACAGTATATCCTTACATCCAGTGAATAGATCGTGCTTTGTAGGATTTTGTCTGCACAAAAAACAAAATCTACAAATAAACAGGTTTAATGATGCAACCTATGAGTTTTAGAAAGGTTAGATGTTTTAAACAGTTCGAAAATTCACCAGTTTGATGCGCTATGACATCTTTTTTGAGAAAAATTGATCTTTACTAATTATTATTATATAGTAATATAATATTAAAGATTATTTTTTCTTTGGAAGAAACAAGGTAAATTTGCTTTGTAGGGAAGGCCTATACGCAGATACAACGATTGATTTTTGTGTTGCAGCAGAACCTGTTGTAAGAAACCCTTTGGTAGTGTTGACTCATCTTCTCAAAAGGAAGATGATGTGCCACCTTCAGTACTGATGGTAGTGAATTGGCCTTGGGCTGTTTCACTCCTGTACTGCCATCAATAAATGACAGTTGAGCAGGCTGTCTTGTGAAGAACACCTGGCTTCTGTGATGCTGTGGTATCCCAATTTTTCTGTCATTCTTTTGAGATCTTTTACTCAGTGCTACGTTTTTCTTTTAACTGGTCATTGAATTAGAATCCTTTGGGGTTCACATCTATTTTATTGGGTATTATTTTCTCACTAGGTGCTGTGGCCTGAGATAACTTAAACAGAAGAGAACTGCCACAGGCTCCCCCAGCTTGTTATATTCGTTGTAGTAGCTCTGCCAATGTAAAATGAATAACCTTGTGCCTCGCTTACACCAGTCCCTCCACATCAGTATTAGAACCTTTTTGTTTGCTCAACAATGTTGATTCATCAATTCTTTCTGCTTTTTCATTTACTAGTTTTCTTCTTTCTACTAAATTTGGTAGTATAAAAAAGTCTGACATTGTTAGTGAGAGGGCATTCTAATTAGTCTATTTGGGTTTTTAAAACTGAATTGCCAATCTGAGTTTTTTTTGTTTTTTTGTTTTTAACCCCAGATACACTAAAACATAACTCTACAAAGTGGAATTTTTGAACATAAAAATGGAATTTACTAAAATTTAAAGTATACTGAACAAAATACATTTCTTTCTTTGAGTTTGATAAAGCATTAGAGTTAGTTTTTCTCTTATCTTTTTTCCTGGCAGTACTGGGGATTGAACCCAGGGAGGACTGAGCTGCATCCTCGGCCCATTTTTAAATTTTATTTTGAGGCTGGATCTTGCTCAGTTGTGCAGGCTGGCCTCATACTTGCTCTTTTTCCTGCCTCAGCCTTCTGTGTAAGCTGGGATCACAAGCATATGCCACCTTGCTGGTTTAGTGGCTCAGTAACAATCACTGCTTTGGTACACTTGAGTGCTGTCTGTAATGCTGAGTATTTTTTCGATGTTGATTCAGTTGTGAACAAGCAAGACTTATTCATTCCATTACCTTTAGGTATTTATTGATGACCTATCGTGTACAAGCACTTAGTATTTTTTGCACTGCAGCTACAATAGTGAAAAGACATATTTGCCTTCGTGGCCTTATATTCTAGTGAGGAGAGGGTAATAAGCAGAATAAGAAAATAACATCTGTACTATTTTATATGGTGATACATTGTATGGAGAAAAAAACAATGAAGGGAATAGGAAGTGTTAAGCAGAATTTGGATGTTGGAGTTTAAATGGTTGCTCATTGAAGACCTCATTGACAGGGTGGCTTACCAAGGATGGGAGGGTGAGATCCCTGTTGTGGTAAAATAAGATAGCGGGCTGGGAATTATAGTTTAGTTGGTAGGATGTTTGCCTCTCATGTGTGAGGCTGCAGTATCAATTTCCAGCGCCCATCCCCCCAAAAATTTAAAAGATGGACTTACAAATTAGATCATATAAAATCAAGGTCATGTGAAAAAAAAATGGACATGAGACTATATTTTGATTAATCAAAATAGGGAGACATTTGAGTACATACATTAAGCAAGTGAACATAGGAGTAAAGATTGCTTCAGACAGAGGAAGAAGATGCCCTAGATTGAGGTTAGAATTTACATGAGTGAGGTGTTAAGCAAGGTGAAGTTGGGGAGGTAAGGGAAAAAGTCTTATAACATTTATTCTAAATGGTAGAATATTACCTCTCCTGGGCCAGGTGTGGTGGCTCATGCCTGTAGTCCCAGCCCTTTGGGAGGCTGAGGCAGAAGGATTGTTGCGAGTTCGAGACCAGCCTTGGCTACAAAGTGAGCTCAAGGGCAGCCTGAACTGCATAGCGAGACCCTGTCTCAAAAAGAAGAAAAAAAAAGAATATTATTTTCCCTATCGTAGAAGTGGGTGTAGTCCGTAGTGGAGAGTGAGCTGTAAAGAAACAATAGAAGAAGCAGGGTGCAGTAGGAACAGGGCCTTGTTTGGTAGTAGTGGTAAAGCTATGAAGTAGAAAATTTGGGATGTGATTTGTGGTGGATCCATTAGGCTCTCATGTTGGATTGAAGAGATGAGATAAACAAGAATTAGGAATAATTACCTTGTGTGAGCAATAGGATAGATGGTGCAGTATATTGAAATAGGAAGAACAAGAGAACAAGTTGGGTGAAGGAAGCGAAAAGTTTGGTTTTGACTTAATGGGTTTGAAAAATTGCTTAAAATCAAAGATGAGGTATTACATTGACAGTTGGGATTTTGAGTTTGGTGAAGTCATAATTGGAGAGAACAAGTATACATTACGCTGGCATTTGACTTCTACTAAGGAGTCTTGCGATTTCAGGAATCTGAAAAATTCTAAGTGGTATGCATTGTTAGTGATAATAAAATTTTCCTCATAAAATGCTATTAAGTATGATAACCATCATTTAAAGAGTCTTTAGTATTAGGTACTGTCTCAAGGGTTTTTTTTTTTTTTTGCATTATCTCATTTAATCTCTAAGATGGTCTCAGGAAGTCAGCATTACTATTTTCTTCCTTTGTAACCTAATGTAAAAATAAATATTTAATGTAAAATAAATATGTAATGTAAAATAAATATTTATTTTACATTAGGTCATAGACTTGGTAAAAGAGAGGGTGAATACTTGAACCTACCAAGTTTAGGATACCCATATTTCATTCCTTTTTTTGTTGTTGTTTTTGTTGTTGTTTTGGCTTTTATGATTTTTCAGTACTGTCAGCTCTAATTTCATCTTTGTGCATTGGGAGGATTAGTAACATTTACATTCTGTCTGCAGCCATACACTAAGTTGACTCTAAACATAGGGAAAACAGTAAATAGCATTTATGTTATAACCATGCAGTGCTGTGCTAAGTAGCGTACTCAGATTTCACCTCTTTTCCTTGGAATCCAAAAATCACAGCCCCTTTGGCATTTTTGTGGTTTGTACTATCCAACGTCAGCATCACCTCAGTTATAGTTCCTTTAAATTACCACTTTCTTAAATATTGTATAACATTTTTTTAATTGGCAAAAACAAAAAAAAGTGGTTTATCTACTCTCATTAATGTATATGGGTCTCGTCTGTTCCTTTTACTTGTTATATGGGATGAGCATTAAAAAAATTATTTTTGTTAACATTGTCCCTTTATAGTATCACCTTGTGCATAGGCATGAAAATTTTCTAAATCAATGATGTTCAATCCTGGAAGGTTTAGTATCCTCTTTTAATGTCTCCTTTACAATCCTGAGGTAAAATATATAGACAGTACCCAAAATGCATAATTTTAAAAAATTCATATAGCTTCCTAACTACTATAAAGGAAAATTATACATAATTTATAAGATAAAATATATACTCTTTCCTTATTGGTTTCAGAACCTGCCCTTTCTTGTGTACTAAAATCCACAGATGGTCAAGTCTTTTTTACAAAATACAGTATCTGTGTATAACATACTCTCACTGTATGGAATAAATCATTTTTAGAATACTTAATCATTTCTAGAGTACCTAATATGATGTAAGTAGCATGTAGATAGTTATGCTATCTATATTGCTTATGCACAATGCTGGGAAGCCTTTTAGAGACAAGTGCCCAAGCTGCAACCCAGAACTCACTTATTTATCCTTAATTATAGCACTACAATTAGACTTGAATACTGAGATTTTAGTTTAGAAAAAAATGACTCATATGTTAACATTTTTTGTCTTAAAAGAAAAACCACACACATGCCGTAGGTTCACCACCACTAGCTTAGGGCATAATGACAAGAAAAAAATTCTGTACCTGTTCAGTACAGACCAATTATTATTATTATATATATTTTTTGAGATAGAGTCTTGCTTTGTAGTACAAGCTGGTCTTAAATTCACTATGTAGCCAAGGTTGGCCTTGAACTTGCAGCAATCCTCCTTGCTTCAGCCAAGGAAGTGGTGCTGGTATTACAGGCATGTACCACCACTCCTGCACAGACCCATTATTATTATTATTATTATTATTATTATTATTATTTACTTGATGAGAAAAAGGTAAATCAAAATTCTGTAACAAAATGATAGAAAAACAATAGTTAATACATTACATATTATTATCTTTAAAGCAGTTGCTTAGGGTGCAAGATATGGGCATAAAAATTTCTCCAATCAATATTAGTGCAAACCTTCCTTTTTAATGAACTGAGAGACACTAATAGTATAACTGACTTGCCTTGTTTTCCTTTTCCCTACTGTCCTTTCCCCTATCACCCATCCTTGTTCCTTTTTCCTTTAGAATAGCTTCTTCCCATTTCACAGTATCTGTTGTGTATTTTAGAACTTATTTTACTCTTTCATTTTCTTACAACAGGGAAGCAATACAGTGTTTACAAATGTGGTTTATTTCACTTACGAGTATCGTCTCAAGTTGTACCCATTTATCTGTAAAGTCTCAGGTTTATTCTTCCTTATGGCTAAGTAGTACTCCATTGTATAAAAATATATTGTTTTAATCCATTCCTCAGTTGATGGCCATTTGAGTTGTTTTGAAGATTCAATTATTACGAATTGTGCTGCTATAAACGTGGATGTACATATTGCTGTGGTATGATGTTTTTAATTCTTCTACGAAGATACCCAGAAAGGGATAGCTAGGTAGAATGAGACCTCTAATCCTAGTTTTCTGAGGAATCTCCACACTGATTTCCACACTGATTTTCACTGATTACCAGTCTATACTCCAACCAACAGTGGAAAATGGTTCCTTTTTCCCCACAGTAGCCCTAGCATTTGTTACTGTTGATGTCTTGGTGATAGTCATTCTTTCTAGGGTGAGATGGAATCTCAGTGTTGTTTTAATTTGCATCTCTTCAATGTTGACTGATACTGAACATTTTTTCACATATTTTTTTGCTGCTTGTATTTCTTCATCTGACATGTGTTATTCATCTCAGTTGCCTATTTTTTGGTTGGATCTTAAAATTTGGGGGAGTCTGATTTTTTTCATTTCTTTGTATGTTCTAGATATGTCCTTTATCTGAGGGACAGTTAGCTAAAATTTTTTCCCACTCTGTGAGTTGTCTTTTCACTTTGTTGGTGATTTCGTTTGCCTGGGAAAAGCTTTTTAATAAAGTTGAGTTACCAGTTGTTGATTCTTTGAGGTATTTCCCATGCAGTTTGGGTTTTGTTCATGAAGTCTCTGTGTCCACCTATGTCTTCAAGATTTTTTCCTACTTTCTCTTCTAGTAGATTGAGTATTTCTGTTTTAATGTTTCAATCTTTGATCCATTTTGACTTTAGTGCATGATGATAGACATGGGTCTAGTTTTATCTTTGGCATGTAGGGAGCCACTTTTCCCTGCACTGTTTATTTCCCTGCACTGTTTCTTTAAGTGAACATATTTTACCCCTTTGTCAAAGATAAGGTGACTGAGTGTGTTTGTAGTCATGTTTGCATGTTCTAATCTGTTCTGCTTGTCCTCAGGTCTGTTTTTTGCCAGTACAATGCTGATTTTATCACAGTAGCTTTGTAGTATAATTGTAGGTCAGGGATTGTGATGCCTCTTCCCCTGCTTTTGTTGCTATTCTAGGTCTCTTCTAGTTCCATGTGAATTTTAGGAATGTGTTCTCTAGATCTGTGAGGTATGCTAATGGTATTTTGGTCAAGTTTGTATTAAATCCGCATAGAAATTTTGGCCATTTTCACTGTTTGTTCTTCTTATCCATGAGCAAAGGATATCTCTTCATTTTCTGATATGCTCTTTTATCTCCTTTTACAGCTTACTGTATTTTTCAATATATATATCCTTCCTTTGTTAGATTGATTTCTATGTATTTCATTTTATTGGATGTTATTGTGAAGAATGTGGTTTCCCTAATTTCTTTCTCAGTTGATTTGATGTTTGTGTACAGGAAGACTGTTGATTGTTGAGTGTTGACTTTGATCCAGCTATGCTACTGAATTTGGTTATTAAATTTAAAAGTCTTTTGGTGTAGTTTTTGGGCTCTTCTATGTAGAATATCATGTTATAAGCAAATAATAATTTAACTTCTTTTTCTACCTTTATTCCTTTTATTTCTATCTCTTGTCTAATTATTCTGGCTAGTGTTTCCAGAACTATATTGAATAGGAGTGGTAATAGTGGACATCCTTGTCTTTCTCCTGATTTTAGAGTGAAAGCTTTCAGTTTTTGTTCATTTAGTATAATGTTGGCTGTTGGTTTATCATAGATGGTTTTTATTAGATTGAGATAAAGACCTTCTATTCTCATTTTCTGTAGGGTTTTTATGAATCACTGTTGAACCTTGTCAAAAGCTTTTTCTGAATCTATTGAAATGATCATGTGGTTTTTGTGTTCCACTCTATTGATATGGTGGATTACATTTATTGATTTGCATATTTTGAACCATCCCTGCATTCTTTAGATGAATCCCACTTGGTTATGGTGTATAATCTTCTTGATGATTTGCTACATTCTGTTAGCTAGTATCTTATTGAGGATTTTGCATCAATGTTCATTAAGGAGATTGGCCTGTAGTTCTCTTTTCCAGTTGGGTCTGTCTTAGGTTTTGGTATTAGGGTAATACCTGCCTCCAGGAATGAGTTAGGAAGTATTGCTTCTCTTTCAGTTTCATTAAAGAGTTTGACGAGTATTGGTGTTAAATCTTCCCTAAATTTCTTGTAGAATTTCAGAATTGAATCCATGAGGACCTGGACTTTTCTTTGTTGGCAAATTTTTAATTACATTTTCACTTTCATTGACTGATATTGGGTTATTCAGAATTTTTATATCTTTTTGATTCAGCTCAGTAATTTGTACATGTCTAGGAATCTGTCCATTTCTTCTGTGTTTTTCATCCTATGAGAGTAAGGATTTTCAAAATAGGTATTGATTATCTTTGGAATTTCCATAGGCTCTGTAATAATTTGACCATTTGCATTCCTCATTGCATGAATTTGAGTCTTTTCTTTCCTTTTTTTTGAAAAGATTGCCTAAGGGCTCATTAATTTTATTTATTCTTTCAAAGAACCAACTTTTTGATTCATTAATTCTTTGTATTGTTTTCTTAGTCTCAGTTGCATTAATTTCTGTTCTAATTTTTGTAATTTCTTTCTTTGTATAGGCTTGACTTGCTCTTCTTTTTCCAGAACCTTGAGGTGCAAAGTTAGGTTGTTAGTTTGTGCTTGTTCTATTTTCCTAATGTGAGAATTCAGCCATATAAATTTCCCTCTTAGGACTGCTTTCATTGTATCCAACAGGTTTCGGTATGTTGTGTCTGCATTTTCATGTAATTGTAGATATTATTTAATTTCTTCTTTAATTTCATGTTACCCATTGGTTGTTCAAGAGTGTGTTATTTAATTTCCATGGATTATGAAGTGTCTTTTTTTTCTTTTGCTGCTAATTTCCAATTTCAGTGCCCTATGGATCCATCCTTTTCTCAAAAAATATTTTGCACCTGAGGTTGGATAAATCTGAGCCATGGATATGAAAGACCTACTGTACTAAGATATGTAAATATGCCAGCCTGAGAACATAATGATACTGACATAGCTGCAGCAATGCGTGTGACTGCTGGAATGCTCCCATTAACAATTCAGACCTTTATGGATGTGTGGTTGCTGGTGATTCATTACTGTTGATGATTGTGAAATTCTGTAACTAAATTCTAAACCTCATTTCTTTGATATACTGACTTCAAAGTTTGACCATCACCTGTGACAGTCACTTCATTAAGGTTTTGACTGACCTGTGTTCTCTCTTGACTGAGCTGAATATTATCATCAGTTAGACTATTTTTTAAATTCTTTTTTATTTTTATTAGTACATGTTTGCAGTACGTAATGATTACATCTACTTTGGGAAGTTTGTACATGTACACATTTTAATTTTCATCACTTTACCCACTTCTCCCTCCCACCCCCATTTCTTCATTCCCTTTTCAAAAGATCTGTCTCCCCATTTCCTATTAACTATCTTTTATTTTGCTGTTTATTTTTGTGTTTTTCATGTAAGAGAAACCATGCCATATTTAACATTGTATGTCTGATTTATTTCACCTAACATTATGGTCTCAGTGTGCATCTATTCTCCTACAAATGACTCAACTTTTATGCTGGAGTAGTACTCTATGGTGTGTAAATGTCAATTTTTTTTATCCATTCCTCTGTTGATGGACATTTAGGCTCTTCCCAGGATTTAGTTATTATGAATTGTGCTGCTATAAATATCGGTATGTATTTACCACTGTAATAAGATGTCTTTTAACTCTTTTGGGAAGATACCTAGGAGGAGAATAGCTGGATTCAATGCAGTTTCTAGTTTCAGTTTTTTGAGGGATTTCCATATTGACTTCCATAATGGTTTAGTAGTTCACATTCCCACCATAACATGGGAAGTTTCCTTTTTCCTTGCAGCCTCCCCAGTATCTGTTATGTTTGATTTCTTGATGATAGCTGTTCTTTCTGGTGAAAATGGAATCTCTGTTGTTTTTTTTTTTTTAATTTGCATTGGTCTAATGGCCAGACTTTTTTATATATATTTATTGGCCATTTGTACTTATTCTTAGAAGTGTCTGCTCATTTCATTTGGATGTTTGTTTTTTAGTTCTGTATATATTCTAGAATAGACATTAGTCCTCTGTTAGAGGAATAGCCAGACACATTTTTTTCCCATTCTCTATATTGTGCCTTCACTCTATTGGTTGTCCTTTACTGTACAGAATGTTTTTAATTCAATATAATCCCATTTGTTGATTCTTGATCTTATTTCTTGTACAATTGAGATTCTTTTCAGAAACAGAATACATTGTCTATACCTATTTGTTGAAGAGTGTTACCTGTTTTATCTGAAATCAAGCCAAGTGTTTTTGTTTTAAAATTTAGATCTTTAAGGTCAGGATTTAGCTCAGCAGCTCAAGAGCTTGCCTAGTAAGGATGAGGTCGTGAGTTTGATCTCTGGTACAAAAACAAAAAAACCCAAAGAAAACAATTTAGCTCTTTGGTCCAGTTTGAGAGGTATTGTCTATTTTAGTCATCTGCATATGCATAGTCAGTTTTTCCAGCACTAGTTGTTAAAGAGGGTCTCATTTCTCCAGCTAAATATGCCTCATTGTTTCTAGATCCTCTATTCTGTCCCATTGATCCACATGTCTAGTTTTGTGGCAGTACCATGCTGTTTTTATAACTGTAGCCTTGTATTATAACCTGAAGCCCAAGAGCATGATGCCTCCTGTTTTGTTTTTTGCCCAAAGTTGTTTTTGGTATTTTGGGTCTCTTCTGGATCCATATGAATTTTAGGATTGTGTTGTTTAGTTCTGTGAATAATACTCTTAGTACTTTGATTGGGATTGCATTCAATCTATCAGTCTTGGAAGTGTGGCCACTTTGACAGTATTGGTTCCTCCTGTTCTTGAACAGGGACTATCTTTCATTTTCTGCTATCCTGTTTGATCATTATTTTCAGAATATTCAATGTTTGTTATAGAGGTCTTTCACTTCCTTGTTTAGGTTAATTCATAAATATTTAGTTTTTGTTGATGCTGTTAATAGTATTGTTTCCTGATTTCTTTCTCAATGGGTTTATTATTGGTGTAGAGGAATGTTATTGAGTTTTGTATTTAGATTTTATATTGTGCTGTGTTGCTGAGTTTGGTTTTTAATTTTATGAGTCTTTTGATGGAATTTTTGGATCTTTAATATAAAGAATTTTTTTGTCTACAAATAGTGATAATTTGACTTCTTTCTTTCCTATACATATCCCTTTTATTTTTTTTTCTGTTGCCTGTTGCTCTGGCTAATGTTTTGAGTACTATATTGAACAGGAATGGTTATATTGGACCTCCTTGTCCTGTTTTTGATTTTAGAGGGAAAGTGCTTAAGTTTTTCCCATTTAATATGATGTTGGTAGTAGGTTTGTCATAAATGACTTAAAAAATTGAGATAAAGTACTATTATACCTGTTTTTTTTTTTTTTAAATCATGAATGGATGTTGAATTTCCTCAAAAACTTTTTCTGAATCTTTTGAGATGGTCATGGGATACTTGTTTTTGTTTTTGTGGATGTAGTGTATTACATTTATTGATTTGCCAGTGTTGGACCGTCGCTCCTCTTGTGTGAAGCCTACTTGTTTATGATGTATGTTCACTCTTTGTTTGCCAGTATCTCATTGAGGATTTTTATGTCTATATTCATTAAAGAGATTGGTGTATAGTTTTCTTTTTCATTTGGATCCCCATCTGGTTTTGGAATCAAGGGTAATGCTAGCTTCCAGGAATAAGTTTGGCAGTATGCCATTGCTTTCAGTTTCGTTGAGGTTTGAGATGTGTTGGTGTTAGATCTTCCCAGAAGTCTTTGTGGAGTTCAGTGGTGAATCTGCCAGGTCCTAGACTTTCCTGAGTTGGTAAGGTTTTTATTATTGTCTCATTTTCCTTTCCTATTACTGAATTTTGTGTAAGAGTTTTGTGTCTTGGTTAAGTTTTGGTAATTTTTGACTGGAAGTTTATCCATTTCTTAATTCCCTAATTGTCTGGAGTACAATTTTTCATAATAGTTACTAAGATTATCTGGATTTCAGCAATTTCTAGTATGATTTTGTGTTTTTTATTGCTAATTGCTCAGATGTAGGTCTTTTCATATTTAGTAAGTTTGTGTGTTTTATTTTTCCACAGAGCCAGCTCTATGACTTACTGATTCCTTGTTTTTTTTTTTTAGTCTCAATTTCATTAATATCCACTCTGATCTTTATGATACCTCTCCTTGTACTAGGTTTGGATTTGAATTGTTCTATTCTTTTACGATAATCATTGGGTTATTTGAACATACTCTGTTTTTCTAATGTGAGCATTCACAGTAATAAACTTGTCACCAGGTATGGTGCCCATAATCCCAGCACTCGGGAGGGAAGATAGGAGGATTGCTGCAAATTCGAGGGCAGACTGGGCTACATAGTGAGTTCAAGGCTAGCCTGCACTACATAATGAGACCCTGTCTCAGAAATACCAACCAAACAAAAAAAGTCCTCTGAGTCGCTGTGACTCTGTAGATTCAGTCCTCCCCTTTCACACCAGGAACTAGGACCCAGGAGCTGGGGAGAAAGTGCATTTTGCCACCTCGTTTTTTTTCTGTGTAGTGGTCTGTCTCTTCACTTTCTCTGTGGGCTCCAATTATCCCTTCAGATGTTTACTGGGTCCCAGGGATCCACTTTCCTCCTCCTCTTTCCTAAGTTACTTTCTGGGGTCTGGATTTTAACTTTCAGAGAGGCTAAACTGTTGCTGTTTAACACTCTGCAGTCTTTCTGGCTGCTAACATTTATAATTTATGATTGCCTTGTATATTTGTAGTATGCATGGGGCTGATATACTTCGCAACTAAAGGCAAAGAAATCTGAACTTTTAAATAACTTATGTAATATTTTCATACACATTTGAACATAACTTTTAAAATATCAAAAATAATGCCACTATAAGTACTGCTTCTTTTATAGGTCTGTAGTTGTGAGCCACTGGCATTTGAATGTTTGACTTTGTTGTCTCTGCCTAGGATTTTCTTGAGTATTTTTTTGGAGTGCTGGTGTGAAATCTATGACTTTCTTAAGGTGTTTTTTTTTTTTTTTGTCATGGAATGTCCTTATTTTTGCCTCAATTTTGAAAGATTGTTTTGTTTCATTTGGGTTGGAAGTTGTTTTCTTTTAGGGTTTGAAATCCTTCATTTCAAGCTCTTAAAGACTTTAATGTCTGTGTTGATAAGTCCGTTGTAATCTTAATGGGTTTACCTTTAGAGATGACTTCTTGCTTTTCTCTGACAACTTTAGAAGTTTTGTTGGACTCCTATCATTTTGAGCTTCTTTTTTCATTTAATTACTTAGTGTTTTGTAAGCCTCACCTGTACATTGAGTTTTTTCCCCCTCTTTGGAAAGTTTTGTGCTGTGATTTCTATAAATTTTTTAAATTTCATCTGTACAGTCCTCTAATTTCTAACTCCAATTTGCCTTATGTTAGTCTTAACATCATCTAGTAACTTTTATATGAATTTTTCTTGCTCTTTCGTTTTTAAGCTTTCTTTGAATATATTATGTGGTTTCATTTCATCCTTGATTTCTGAAATCATTTCTTCACATTGGTCATTTCTACTATTTATGAATTTAATAGAATTATTTATCCCTGGAATTTTTGTTTGGTGCTATTCATTGTCTCTCTACCCACAGGTGTCTTTGTATCTTGGTCTCACCCGTAGAACCAAGGGCCAACCCCACACTTGTCAGAGGGGCCCTCGATGCCATTGCAGGGTGGTAGGCAGGTCCTCATGCCATCTCAGACTCTCACATGTTCAGGAAACAATGGGAGAGCACCTGCACTGTTCTGGCTCTGCCAGACTGCCCTCTGACCTAGCCACCAGTCTGTCTGTCCTCTCACAGGCCTGCCTTCTCTCTCTTTTTTTTTTTTTTAAAGAGAATAAAACAAAAGAGGACAGATCTAAGCAGATCAGAACAGAACAATGTAAGCAACACAGCTCTTCACAACAAGACAATTGGATATTGTCTCTTTCTTTGAAATAGTTGAGCTTAGCTTTACACACAATAATGTCAAACATACCAAAGTAAAATAAAACAACTCAAGAGAATGGAAGTATTCCAAGGCATTCTGAATAAAATAACCAAAGATGAACAATGGCTGCTACATTATCTCATTTTCCATAAAAATTTTGTTTTTACTGTCATACATATTAAAATCCAGTAAGACACAACATGATAGAACCAATGATAATAGAAAAACAAAAGCATGGTAGGACTTCAGAGCAAGATGATATTAAATCAACACTGGCTGCCATATTGTCTTGTCTTCAAAGTAACTATTCATATGATCACATATATTAAGATCAAACAAAACAATAAAACTATTCCAACCAATGAATGAAGACATAAGATGTCAAAGCAGTATAATAGTGAACCATGATTTCCATAAAATCTTCTGAACTCTTACCATTTCTTACACTACGGAGACTATATGGCATTTATACATGTGAGTTTGATTTATTTCACTTATGAGTATAGATTCAAGATGTATCCATTTATTTATAAACATCTCAATGTGATCATTCTTTATAGCTGAGTAGTACTCCATTGTAGAAAAGTACCACAATTTTTTTTATCCATTCCTTGGTTGAAGACCTGCCTTCTCTACTCACTGCTCTGCATACTTATCCGTCTCAGTCTTCGGTCTCCATGCGTTGGCAGTCCCCACCTCAGGGACTGTGTGTCCCCCCATGGGAGCCCTTTAGCAGTTGTGGGTAGCAAATTGAATGTCCTCCAACACAGTACAGTACTCCTGTTGCATGTGGGGAAACAGTGATGTATTTTTTTTTTCTGTTGGGCAAGCCTTCTCTCTCCCACAATCCCACCATTCTCTGGCACTGTAGAGCTGTTCTTTTCAGAATGTAGGTGCATGACTTTTTACTCACCCCATTTTTCTACTTACATCTTCTCTGAATATCCATGTTGCAAATGTCTCAAAGTGCCCAGTAGAGGGGTTAGGGTAATTATGAGTCTTGTTTTGTTAGCCAAGCCATTACTGAAGGGTTTACTCCTTCCCTAGTCTGTTTTGTTTTGTTTGTATTTTTGGAGGAGGCATTGAGATAGGATCTTCCTACATAGTTCAGGCTGGCATTGAACTCACTTTGTAGCCTACTGTGCCTGACTGTTAATCTGATCCTTTCCAGATTGACTTGTACACTGGGTCTGGGGTGGGGTATGGGGCCTGTTGGAGTGGTCCAGTTTCCCCTCACACATTCCCTAAACATTGAATTTTAATCCAGCCAGATTTTCATCTCATTTGTTCTTCTGAATCAGACTTTATCCGTACCCCACATCCTGGTTTTTCTAATACTATTTTGGAGACACTCCCTAAATGTCCATCTTCTCTCCAAGGACTTTCCCTTTTTAAAAAAAAATCCAATTTATTCAAGGATAAAGAGAAGAAGAAGGGGGGGAGGGGGAGGAGGAGGAGGAAAAAATTTCACAATACGTCAATTGGGGCAACAATGCAAGAACCTTGTTTTAATTTCTTTTCTCATTTCTTGGACAGAATATCTGACACCCACAAGTTAAAGGAGGAAATACTTGACACCCACAAGTTAAAGGAGTTATTTTAGCTCACAAATTAGATTGTAGAGGTTTGGTATGGTTGGTTGGCTTCCAGGCAGGATGGCAGGGGAGGGAGGCATGGCAGGCCAGAAGCAGTGGCCATCAGGGGAGCAGGAAGGATGTACATGTACCATTTCAGGTCCCACCCACAGTGACCCACCTCTTCCCACCAGGCTTCACCTCCCAACATCACACCCAGCTGTAAACCCATTGGTGGACCAATCCCTATCATGCAGGCATGGTCTAGTCACCTCCCAAAAGCCTCACCCATGAGTACATGAGGTTGGGGCTGGGGGCATCTAGATATGCATCATAACAGACATTGATTTATTTTTATTTTTATTTTTTTGCAATCCACCACTAACAGGGACTTTGTCACTATCTTTAATTGTAATTCACTTCATTTATCTTCTTTTTTAGAGGGAAACTTTCATTGTTTTTGTAAAAACAAGTGGACATTTCTCTTCAGGTTCTCAAAATTTGTAGACCATTGAGTTTTATTTATTTATTTTGGTACTGGGGATCGAACTGACGACCTTGTGCTTGCCAGGCAGGTACTTAAGCCACTGAGCTAAATCCCCAGCCTGGGTTTTACTAATTTAACTTGTGCATCCACACACAGCTACTTAGCCACTTATTCTATAATATTGTACTAATTTTCTTGGAATTTACAGTTGTTTCAAATACTAGGAATTTAATCTGTAAACTACTTCCACTGACCTACACTGTCAGTCCCATTAATTTTCTTACATACTCTCTTAATTTTGTGGGAAAAAAAAGTTTGGTAAACCTATAATATTTCCTAGTAAAGAAAGGAGCATTATAGGAGTATGCTTGTTATGAAACATGTATGCTTTTTCTTTTTGGTGGAAGAATATTTATAATTGTGAATTAAGCTCATGTGCTTTCCTAGATGTCAAAAACTTAACCTGGATTTCAGATGTAATCTTTAAATTAGCTGTTGTCATTACTATCTTATGCAGTTAATTTAGCTGTGTTGTTGACAACATTTCTGAACTAAACTGTTTGGAAGATTATACATTCTATTCAGTAGAAACTCTGCAGCCAACGCAACAGCTTGCTTGTGATTTTATTGACATCAGGTTATTCAAATATGTTCAACAACTTGTGATGCATAAGTGAAAACGGTGGGAGAGAAATGGGACAAGAAGAGTCTATAGAATAAGGGAGAAAAAAAGGGAAAGAGGAAAAAGAAGGGAGTGGTAAGGTGAGGAGAGAAAATGAAAATGACTACATGGACAAAAAAATCCTAACTTTAAAGTTAGCACAAAATTTAGATTCAAGAGTTTTTGTTTTTTGCCTGTTAGAAAGTTTGTTTAGGGGAGAGATCCTGTACCTTTTATATTTTAAGAGATGTAAGCAGTGGCATTTAGGTTCTTAAGGAAGTGGTGAAGAACAAAGCAGAATATTACTCTAGATGTTTTCTTTTGAGAGTTTCAGTATTTTATTGTTAAGCATAGTTTTAGCCAAAATATAGGTTGAGTTGAAAACATACCCAAATAGAAATTTAAGAGACTTGTGTATAGCATAAACCTTGGCATTTGCTGTGTCACACTTACCTACCATATTCTTTTGCAGCAGAAAACTGAGGTGTTTTATCAGAAGTACATTGAATATCATGTTTTTGACAGGAATTGATGTCTTTATAATAATAAATCTCTAGCCATAAAAATTGTCTTAAGTCTTCAGTCTTCTTTAATATCTTCCAGTAACATTTTTCCCCACTATGTTTTTTTCTCTTTTATTGTTGTTTTGAGAGAGTCTCACTGTGTAGTCCAGATTGGCCTTGAATTTGTTTATGTTGTCCAGGCTGGCCTCAGACTCCCAGTGGTTCTCCCTCAGCCTTCCAGGTGCTGGGACTACAGGTGTGCATCACCATGCCTGGCTCTCCAGACAGGTATTATACACATTGTTGTTAGATTTACTCTTTGATAATTTACATTTTTTGAGAGTACTTTAAATGCTGTTTGTTTTTAAAATTATATTTTCTGATACACTAAAATAAAAAGACATTTGGTTTATTGATTTTTTTAATAGCCAGTGTACTCATTATATAATTAAGCATCTTTTTGCAGTTTTTGTTTGTTCTTTTTTAAAATTTAAGATTAAAAAGGCACAGAAAAGGAAAACAAAAAGCAATACAGAGAAACAAACAACAGTAAGAAACCAAATACAGTAACAGTATAGGTTTACAAAGCAAGATGATAGGAATTTGACAATGGTTGTAATATTGCATATTGTTACTTTCAAGAGGGTTGCTTAGATTAATAGATAGATATAGACATGTAAAATTGATCTAAACATATGAATATTAACTGTTCTTTTCCAATAACTAATACAATTAATAGTATAGTCATTTTACCTATCATATATATATATATTTATACACAAATTTATATCTTTTTTCCTTTTCTCTTCCTTTTTTCCTCCTTTCCCTTATTCCAGTTACTTTTTCTCTTTGAACAGTTTCTTACCCTTACACAGTATTTATTGTAGAGTTTATAAAATGAATAATTTTTCAGTTTCTTACACTAGGGAGACAATATTTACACATGTGTGTTTGACTTATTTCACTTAGGAGTATGGTCTCAAGTCACATCCATTTACTTATAAAAGTCTCAATGTAATCTTTTTTATAGCTGAATAGTACTCCATTGTATAAAAATACCACATCTTTTTTATTCATCCCTTGATTGATGGGCGCTTGGGCTGTTTCCAAGTTTTGGATATTACAAATTGTGCTGTTATAAACAAGGGTACACATATACCACTGTTGTATGATGTTTTCAGTTCTGGGAAAATACCCAGAAGAAGGAAAGCTGGGTCAAATGGAATCTCTAATCCTAACTTTTTGAGGAATCTCCACACTGATTTCCACAGTGGTTGCACCAGTCTACACTCCCACCAACAATGTGGAAGAGTTCCTTTTTCCCTACAGCCCCTCCAGCATTTGTTGTTTGTTGGTTTCTTGACTTTGCCTATTCTTTCTGGAGTGAGATGGAATCTCAGTGTTGTTTTAATTTGCATTTCCCAAATGACCAGTGATGGTGAATATTTCTTCATGTATTTATTTGCCATTTGTATTTCTTCATCTGAGAAGTGTGTATTCATCTTAGATGCCCATTTTTGGATTGGGTCTTTGAATTTTAGATGCCTGATTTTTATTAATTCTTTGTAAGTCTGGATAGAAGTCCTTTGTCTGAGGTACAGTTGGCTAAGATATTTTCCCAATTTGTGGGTTTTCTTTTTACTCTGTTGGAGATTTCCTTTGACATGCAAAAACTTTTTTAATAAGATGAGATTACAGTTGTTGATTCTGGAAAGTGTTTGATTTTTGTTCATGAACTCTCTGCCTACTCCTATGTCGTCAAGATTTCTACCTGGAGAAGACAAGATGGCTGATCAGTGAGCAACAAAATAGAAAGCCTCCTGGGAGAAACAACTCATTTGCCAGAATAAAACACCCTGGAGAGACCCAGACAGAGGGAGATGGATCCTCTTGACACAGGAAGAAATTAAAATGTAAAAAAGCTCATCAAATACTTCAGGACTACCACTGAAAGAGCTAACAATTACGGGACACAGCATTTTTGCGGTGACCCACCAAGTTTGCACCAGCTTGAATCCACACCAGCAGGCAGAGCCGCCAAAACTTGTTCCCGCTGCCACTCACAGGAAGCACAGCAGTGCTGAAGTTGGGGGTTGGTGAGCCCAACGGAGAGTTGAGCCGGTGAAGGGACCTTCATTAATCCATGGTCAGTGGTGGGAATGAGACCCCCCCCACGGGAAGGGTGTGACCAAATGGGCGACATATTGGATTCAGGCGGGAGGAGCCTGAACTGGGAGTGATAGTGACTTCAGTTGGTTGCTCCCTCCCAAGAGCAGATTCGTGGGATTTGCTTGGACTGGGCTGAGCCCCTGGCTGGGACCTAATGAGCCATCCCAAATCGATTCCCTGTACCTACCAAGCACTAACCAGGTGAAGGCACCTGAAGTTTGGCTGGCCTGGTGGGGAGGGGCAGGCAAATAGAGCTGCTGCTTACACCTCAGTGACAAGAGCAGGCAGGAGAGGGTGGAGTTCCCTTGCCAGCATGCTTTGGAAGAAACGTGGCCAACAGGGAAGGGGGCTG